>CABEEJ010003750.1:40409-76333 GCA_901482245.1 Timema douglasi
GGGGGGGGGGCGTACAAATTTCGAGAATCAGAGCATAGATGGAGAGAAACAAGGAGAGTTTGAGGTCTGGAATGAGGGTACGCGGGGACATTTCTGCAACAAACACCAAAGAGCCATTCTTTAAAAAAAAAAAAACACGATGAAATTTAAGGCACGCCATCTCAAACTCATTGGGAAATTTTGAACAAGTGTTTATTGCTCAACTCCTTGGCTAAGTGGTTAAAGGGGTCGATTATAAGTGTTTTGGACCCCGATTCGATTCCAATTTGTGCTAAAGAAGATATTTACTACTCTTATACAGGTTCGTTATCGTATTAGCGAACAACTAAATGCTCAATATGGGCGTTTAATGTTAGACGTACCGTCGTCGGTTATGCTAGTTTGTAAGCTGTGTAATGATATGATAAATGGGATCAGATATTGCACGTTAAACGCCCTGATAAAAACATAGGATGAACTTACCTTAAAGTTAAAAAAAAAAACCTTTTAAACACTAAATAATAGGCGTGTGTGAGGCATAGAAAAGTGGCAGTCGAAGGTCAAATCTCCTTAGCTTTGACTTCACACGCAACAGTCTCCACATATTTGAAACATTTCTATGGAATAAATAAGTTCGATATATTATTGACAGATTTGAAAATACTAAATATTATGGGTTTCAAGATTGAATTATATGCAATGTACTTTATTTTTTCTACAAGCCATTATATTTTCCTAGATATACCTAATGGATAGTTTGAAAAGTTAAAGTAGCATTATTTGCTAGCAAAAATGTATCATCTACGACTTACGCCTTAACTTTGCTTGGCATTTAAAAAGCTACGTTCGCACTCACCTACTAGAGGATATTTTATTTATAGGTGTACAGTGTTATGAGTCCAGGTTAAATGTCCTTTATGAGAGAGATGTTGTCAATAGCGACAGTTGCGAAATATCTTTAATGACCTTCGAAAAACGTTGACTAGGATGTATTTATTCCACAAAATAATCTTAAATATTCTACCAAAGGTGATCCAATTTTATGTGGTGGTTGTACCTTTGTTTTGCTAACGAAGCTAAACCACAGGACGTGCCGATGAGACTACCGCCAGAGGGCATACGACAAGGCTATGGGGAGGACTGGTTAGACTTTTTATTCCACTTTTTTTTAGCGGTGCGTCTTACTACCCGTTCGGGCTATACGCACTTACGCTAATGTGTAATGGTAGGGTGATTGGGAGATGAAATGGAGGACCTACAGTTTAACGTGGAATCCGAACCAGGGCGGAGGCCTGACATTCCCCACATTCACAAGATGTCTTGTCAGAGGTGAAGGAAGGGTTTGGTAATCAGATAAATCTGTGCCGGGACCTAGGATTGAACCCCGGCCGCCAGCACAGAAGTCTGACACCTTACCCCTAGACCGCCAGGTCACCCTGGTAGCTAAACAAAGATGCCTTAGCTTTCTGTCTGTCCCAATAGAAAATATATAATGCGGTAACGTCACTGATCTTCCATAACTAGCAACGCTGAAGTGCCATCTTGTCATATTGCGCGTTCATCTGCAGTAACGGGCGTACAAGTCGAGCTTCGCGTTCGTTTGACAAAATCTTTAAACGAAACATCAATTAAAGATACTCTTTCTGTTGGAGTATGTATCGTGCACTTCATAAAAAAATTATTGTATAAAAACGAACTATAACTAATTTAATTGAGGACATTATGCCAAAGAGCATCCTAGTGGATGAATATTAACCGATATTTTATTATATTCTCCGCCCCTTACAATCCATCCTTGCCATGTTTACATTTATACTAATGGAGTAGATATTAAGGAAGTATAATTGAGATGAAATGTACCCGAATTTACATTGAGTTAGAGCGGGTAGCCATTTAGTGAAAATCATCTCAACACACTAAGCCGTGACTCTAACCACGACTTCATCATCATAATTAAACCAAACAAGACATATTTGTTCTTGTGTCCACCAGTTCAAGTGATTTACAAATTGTATATAAATACAAATAGTCAGATATCATCGTCGGCACCACTTGGAATAGAACTAGGGACCCTATTGTTTGAACAGACAACAATCACCACTAAGCCTCAGGGATGGATTAAAAACTTTATTGTATATCCCTGAAAGAAAGAGAACTTGCAATAAAAACAATCATGAGGATGACAAAAGGAAAGAACAAATATTGGTTCAAATTAAATGAAATTGACTGAAGATAAAAATAAATGGTATGATGCAATCGTAGGCTTACAGGTTTTCTCACAAACTCATTAATAGTTTGGTAAGAAATTTTCAAAAATCTATTTTCAGTAAACTACTATTGAAAACCATATTAAAAAAATCTTTTTTACCCATATGAAACATTGTTCAGACATACATTTTAAACAAAATTGTTATTATATTAATGTTTTAATTTACTTTTTCAAAAATTTGTATCTACTAAATTGATCATAAATAAATTTTTTCCCTCCGGAAAACAAGCATACAGTGTTTTAATCTTGTAAAAATAGTGAAGTATTTTAACTGCATTGTCTATGCCATTATTTAAATAAATAGTACGCACAGTCATACAAACTTGCTCAAGTAACTTGGAACACAATAAAAAAATCTGTAACTATCCTCAAGTCAGTTTTCCTTAGAAAAACAAACATATTGACTTCATAAACACAATAAATTATATACAAATATAAATACAAAAAAAAATTCAAATCATTTTTAAAATTTTGATAACAATCAGTTGTATATAAATTACCCTCAAGTTATCTATAATTTAAAAAAAGTCTTATTTATCACCAAACAAACTATTCTCAGATATGCATTTGAAATAAATGTTTGGAGTAATTTTCGAAAAATTTCAAATTTTCTAAAATTTGAGAAAGTAAAGTAGTTTATTTTAGAAAAATAAACATACTTTAACATGTATAATGTAAAATATCCCTAAATACCAATCTCGAACAAAAACGTTAAAGCTATTTTCAAACAATTTAGAAAAATTCAAAAAATTATAAATCAATTAACGAATATTGAATGATATTTTTAATTAAAATAAGTTTATAAAATCGGTTATCTTGTAAAAAAACAGATACCTATGTTGAACCAAATAGTTAGGGCCATTATTAAAATATTTCAATTCTTTTTAATATATCTTATGTTATATATATTTGTATATATACGTATATATAATACCTAAGAATTAAATTCAAAGCTAGAATTTATCTTTTTTTTTATGTCGTACTTATTGGTCAAAAGATAAATATTGTTCGACCGTTTTAAATAATTAATAGTGTATATTATGTGATTTAAGCTTTTTAAGTTAAATATGGATTGTCTGGAGAATATTAAAATATATAATCAGATTGCTCCAAAAATGCAAGGCCACAGGAAGTGTAACGGTTTCGCCCCGATCAGGGCGGCCAAGCACGTCAGCCGAGGTGGAGGAAACTGTTCTGGCTTAGGTGGACGGGGGCCCCAAGAAATCCGTACACCGTACG
The DNA here is from genome assembly GCA_901482245.1 of Timema douglasi. Lineage (NCBI taxonomy): Eukaryota > Metazoa > Arthropoda > Insecta > Phasmatodea > Timematidae > Timema > Timema douglasi. Next base: position 43,897 of record CABEEJ010003750.1, read on the forward strand.
AACATGGAACTGGAAGTTCCTCGGACAACCTTCCAGCATATCGTTGGGAAGCACAAATTTCCCCCGTACAGTATGCAAGTGCCGCACCACATTAAGGAGGACGGCCCGGACTGTTGATTTCAAATATGCGAGTGGTTTCTGGGACAACTGGAGGAAGATGCGGAAATCTTTTCCACAGTAATGTTCTCAGACGAATTGTGTTTGCATCGAAGTAATCCAACAAAACATGCTTTAATTGTCCCAACAAAACCCTCGACTATTTATGGAGAGCAAGCAATATATACCCTGATTTTGATTGGAAGAACAGTAGAGAAAATTCAAACCTATTTCTTTGCGGCCAACACTAATAACATATTAAATTTTATTTGTGTTATTTTATAGGTATTGAAAATATCTATAAAATGTGACAGCTCCAGATAACATGGCTTGATCTATACATATATTAACATTGTGTTAGTAACTTTAGTAACTAACTTCTACTGTTCTTCCCACAAAAATCATACTATAGTTTGTGCATCATAGTTTGGTGTGGTCTGTGGAAGGACTGAGTCGTCGGACCATACTTCTTAGACGGAACTGTCAGCAGCGAAACGTACCTGCCAACGTTGGGGGATTCGTTAGTGGTCGATTATAATATCATTGGTTCCTGGTCGCAGCAGTTCATGCGGGTTGGGGCACCCCTCATCCCCCTCCCCCCTTTTATGCCATGAAGGTGCGTCATTGGCTGGATGACAATTTCCAGAATGTATTGGTCGCAGGGGATCGATGGAATGGGCTCCTCGATCATCTGACTTAAATCCATTGGATATTGCCCTGTGGGGAAACCTGAAATCCAAAATGTACTTAGTGAAGATTAGGGACAGGAGCCATATGCGTGAGCGAATTTCTGCAGTGTGTTGCGTCATTTCACCAGAAGTTTGTGTCCCGCGTTCTGCGGAACATGGATACACGCCTACAGTTATGTTTTGACATTGGTGGAGTTTACATTGAAAATATATTGTAATTTACCATTGATGCGCAACTTTTATACCACTCTGTATGATACACTAAATGATCAAGTTTGCACGATTGTGTCGTACCAATATTATTTATATGTCTAATACAAAGATTATTAAGTTATTTCTGATCCACACCTAAGCTCTGTCTGTACCACGCGTGCGTACTGATATGAGGGTACTAAGTTCAATTCTCAGTGTGGCTGAAAAATATATTGTTTGTAAAACTTAAGTCTCTCTGTTCACAGTGGTAAATTGACAAATGGATGTACGGATTTATTGACAATGTTATATTTTCTAGCATTAAAGTTAGTTTGAAAATTGTGTGGGAATATAAGCACGCGTTTCAGAAACTACCCTTTAAGTAATCCCAAAATAATAACTCACTATCTTTCCTTTTTTTTCGGCCCCGTCTTTCTACCCAAAAATATTATAATTGCACTAGTGAGACGGAATTAAGGAGGATATAATTTATATAAAATATACAAAAATTGGCATGGAGCTATAGTAAGAAACTTTTTTTTGGCATCCCTTAGTACAACGAGCTATGATTCAAACCCTTACCTTCTCGTCCCTAGATAAATAAAGTAGATGAGTCTGATATTTGGACCACTTGCCCAGCGATGCAAGTAACGACTTTTTCTTATATGTAGGGCTTGTAAGGGAGATGGATTTATAGAAAAGCCATAGTGCTAAATCACATATAATAACACACAGTCCAGGATTCGAACCTTGAACTTCACATCCTCAGTAGCTCAGTGTATTTCGAGCCTGATGCCTTAGATAGTATAGTTTTGAAGGCGGTAGTCAGGCTCGCTATCCGTGCTAGTGTAAGAATGTCTTGATAGGTGACGCAGGTATGTGCGGAGTCCTTGTGACTACTACTTAGCCTCGAATACCGTGGAGAGAGTAGCGTGTCCGAACATCGTAATGGCCTCCGGTTGGAATCTGCTGTTTGATTTACCTGCACGGGGGCCCCACCCACCTTCACAGGTCGGTTTCTTGGAGACCTCAAGCAGAATGCTTCGCCCACTCTTGTGTCCGCGTGGTTGACCACAAGTCTAGAACTCTTTAGATGGTGATTACGAGTATATTGTCCATGTGTAGATGAGTTCGCCCTTCTGTCCAATGAGTAAATATCTGGCTGTTAAAGGTGGGCGTGTAGTATTAGAAATACTGTCCTAGATCACGTTAGCTTGTATTTATTATTAATTTAATACATGCCTTTATAAATTATGCGTTGACTGCTTCAATGAAAGAAGATTTAATATTTTATGCCTACAATTGATTTAGTGTGAATTTCTTTGTCGTTAAGTCACGTCACAATTACTCGCAACGATGAGCCCACTGGCTATGACATAGACTTCAACTGGTCTAGTTTTCCGATGATGTGGTGGTCGGGCTTTGAATCTCAGCAGGATATACTGAAGGGTGTTTTTTTTCCTAAATAATTTCCCTCTCTGTCCCCACGCAAAGGCGGATATATTTCCTTTAAATGTCACCTTTCTTACTGCATTATCGTACATATGACAATATCTCGGATATATTGTGATACGTGTAGTGAAAGAAAAGTTTTTGTATTATTTAATCTTAGAGCCCAGACAATTAATTACCATCAACGCCTTTAACATAACGTGCAGTGTACAGAGGGAATTGGTCAGTTATGCGCTGATTGAATCCTGTACTTAGAAATTACATATAAAGGGCCACATTCATAGTCATACTTATGCACCCCAATTGAGGCTCGATACCAAATACAATACGGCACCTTCTAAACTCGAGTGGAATGGGCCAGTCTCACGTATTAAACTGGCCTAATATATTCTGGTCTAGATAGGTGTCATCTTGTATTTGGTATCGAGCCTGGCTTGGTTTACACTACGTCTGACTATTAATCTGGTCCTAAATTTTAAAATAGCCACTTAAAAACAACCAAAATTTTAAATTAAAAACTCTTTCCAAGTATGTGACTCCTATCAGTGTGTCAAAATAATAATATTGCACGTTTAGGCTACAACATTCGTACCCCAGTCGTGTAAAGATTAGATATTACTAAAGTCCCGTTACTCGGAGGATGCTCGATCGTACTAATAGTACATCCTTTCCTTGGAGGCTCTTTCCATGTCCCGATGAGATGAGGTGATGGTGATAATAAGTATAAGAGTGTGGAACCAGTGGAAACACTTAAACCTAGCTTAAACCTAACTAACTTAACCTGGGTGACCGTTGAGATAGTTCCTCTTTCAGGGAAAATTATCCATAGTACCAGCCGGGAATCGAACACGAGACCCCCTAGGATTGTAGCCAGGTTCACTGACTATCACACCATGGGGCCGTTTACTATGTGACTGATATATTACATATGATAGTTTGTGTATTATAGACAAGCTTTTATTAACGAGTAGTTTAATGTTTAAAAAACAATCAGCTCGGAACAATAGCTCTTCAATACTAAAGTCCATAACGCTTGAAGAAGTTTTTTTTTAAAGTAGGGTTACATCAGCACATGACCTACAAGTTTGTTCCGATGGTCACCTATTGAATCACTGTGACACGTTGCAGACATTCCGAAACCCCTTATGGTTATTCTCAAATGATTCAAACCAAAATGAAGACGAAAAGAACTAACATTCCCTTATAAATTATTAAAAAAATACGCTCCATGGCGTCAGCCCGCAATCGAGCCATACTGACCAAGCGACCTTATGGTATTTAAAACTCTTACAATATATACAAAATGATAAATGTAAAATTAGTTTATCAAAACGTGGATTTACTGCAAGAAAAGTAAATTTTTCCTTCCTAAAACAAAAAGTGTGTTTAATAGAATAACAATTTAAGTTTAGTGGTTTTATAGCTTTATAACTGCCATTCTAATTGTAATTAGCAAGTAAGTAGGTGGTGTCCTTAGCCTAGAGCGTCAATAACTATTACGACACATCCTAGACAATTGGTAAATTATTATTATCTGAGCAATTAAATAACTTACAAATATATACAATATTTTAGACACTATAATAATAAAACAAGGGCCTTCTAGATTTGTAGTCACCGTTTTGAATAATCGTCCAAGAAAAATAATCTTTTATAATTTACAAAATCGTAGTTTGGAGATGCCAATATTGATTTTAAAAAAAGCACTAATTGTTTCTTGCATTTGGAAAAAAATTGAAGCTATCATTCAAAAATTACAGGTGCAAAACATGACAAAGAGATTTATTAGCTCTTTGAGCTGTCTTATATAATTATTACTTTGTCTATCTGATTATAGATACTAGATTTTGCTTCAAACATATTATGTATCCTTAGGAAATACGTGTATAAAAATAATCAGTACCATATTAAGTTTCGTAAGGGCTATTAACCAATAAGCCACTGTTCTGAGAAAAAAAAATCTTCCCTATTGCATCTTACTACTCGTCAAGGTTATCCAAAATAGCAGGGTGCAGATAAATAAGGTATAGTTTAAAATAAATGTATCCACAATTGTATGAATGGGAGAGGTAAATACAATGGTGATAAAACTAGCATCTGGAAAGTATTCGACCCCACAAACTCACAATAAAATTCAAACTAGTCAAGATGAGCTTGAATGTTCCCGTATGTGGATAACAACTAGTTATATAAGACACTAATTTAAATTCTTATACAAGATTGATGTCCACCTACCATAAGATTTGTATTTAAAACCCCATATGAGTTAAAACAAAGATAAATGTAATAGGTAGATAGAGACTAATATTTCTACTGGAATATTTAACGTGCACTGTCTAAACATATTGCATAGAATAAAAACAATCTTAATCTTATATAGAATATATTTAATCGAGTAAATTGAAAAATGACACCTGGACATGGGACTTTGCCTTAAACTATGAGTGAAGAATGACCTTGAACACGGGACGAACCCTGGATAGCTCAGTGGTAGAGCATTGGCACAGTAAGCCAAAGGTCCCTGGTTCTATTCCTGTGTTCAGATGCCATTTTTCAATTTATTAGACTATGATCGATATTCGTCTCATGCCCGTAACTATAATCATTCATCCCCCAAGCCTAGCCTTTCCTGTAGGCCTATAATTAATTGTGTAGGGTTGCTTTCTTCCAAATACCTAACGCTAAACATCCAAAATAAATAAAACCCGATTAAGATCATGGAGAGTGGAGGTGGTTACCTAATGAAGAGTTAAATGCCCTGTATTCATCCCCAGACATTGGTGTGGTAATCAAATCTCGCAGATTACGATGTGCAAGATTTGTATATCAAATGTAAGAACTAGAACTTCCTTCAAGGTATTGATCGGAAAACCTAATTGGAATATATCAGTGATAAGACCTAAAGGTAAATGGGGAGGTAAACTTTAGGATGGACCTGCAAGAGATAGGGTGTAATGAGGTGGACTGGATGTACCTATCTGATGATAGTGGTAGATGGCGTACTTTTGTAAGCGCAGTAATGAACTTTCGAGTTCCTAATGCCATATAGTAAGTAAGCAAACACCCCAAACCAGCAGCAGGAATCTGTAAACTACACGTGTGGTCATGATGATCATGGAGAGGTCGAGGTTCAAATCTCGAGTGTATGTGCTTGGCGTGATATTTATCACTCTAGTCTTCCCAAGTCGATGAGGGTTCGGTCTCTCTTACACTATCTTCCTCTACCCTACCTCATAGATTAAGATATTAATTACCATAAGATTAAATGTGGAAATTAAATAAACCTTTTTAAGAGAATATAAATATAATTTGGTTGCGATCGTTAGTGTTAAAATATGAAATTAAGATTGTTTAACTACGTGTAACACTGAATGCACTGGTAAAATACTGGGTGGGTAACAACCTTAAAATAAACGCCACCCTATCCAGGGAATGATCAAAAAAGCTGCCAGGAGTTCTATTCTTCACCAATTAATCAGCTACTGTTTTCATTTGTGTTCGTATAAAAGTGTGCGTGAAACCGCAATAAAAAGCGCGTGACATTGTAAAGATTAAAGGTGTTAAGGATGTTGTTATTCCATATGAAGAGCCCAGGGGAAAAACCTGATAAGTCACATTTCGAAATTTTACAGGAGACCATTTTGAATGTTTCAAGACTCGTGCAGACCTATCCTTTCATGACATTTTATGCTTCTAGCTTTCATATTGCGTCATGTTAATATTATAACACATTATTCACCGATTTGAATGCATTACTCCACAAAACACTTTTTCATACTTGATTTTTTACAACCAGAACAACCTATAAATGGGAAAACCCTGATAAGTCCATGGTTTATCAAGTTTTTACTATGTTTTTCCTATGACTACTTAAAGAATAGGATAAATTATTTCTTTAAACATATTAGGGTGTTTGTTTTATTCATATGAGGATTGGGTGAGGGAGGGTAACTAGGCGAGTGAGGAGGGTATCATTGTTTAAATTGCATTTTATTTATTTTACCAAGAATGTCAGTATTTTAAGCTTACAATGAATCTTCAAGTCATGTTCTGTCAGCAGAGTAGTTCGCTTTTTCTTTGGTGGAGCTTGCTCGTAGAAACCATTGTAGCTCGTTCTAAACCTGACCAAGGCTGCATGATCTCGTGTTTTCTCCAGCTCCCGTACAGGCCTGGAGTGAAAAGGAAGTTTTTTCTTTAAGATGTGGTCCAGATGGGCTGACCATCCTTTGATGATTTCAGGCTGCTCTTCAACATTTATAATTTCAAAAGGTGAAGGAAGTCACCGTGCTCGGAATACTTGATACCAGTCCTTGGGTAATTCAGCTTTTCTCCCTGGTCGATCAAACCTATGTTCTTATCGCATTCTAAGTACGAATGCCCCCTTATGGGGAAGACTACCTTTACGTAATCCAGTCGCTTTTCATAGTGCACCAAATGATGGAAGAATCCGAATGTAGAGACATTTTTATTTTGGCCTCCGCATGAGTCACAAAAAATCTCAAGATGTTTGATTTGTGGATCCATAAAGTTGTATATAAAGTGATGCAGGAATGAACAGATCTCATCTGCTCCTTTCCGCCCGATGGTCTCAGGGTACATATAAAAATAACTATCTCCTGTTGCAAGCACGTGGACATTGAATATGAAAACAGATAATTGCCGGCAATAGTAAACATCATTGGTCTTAATGTTTGGGCATGGAAAGTTTTTACTGAAGTCCATAAAAATTGCAGCCTTTAGAGGGTTTTTCATATACTCTTTCTTAGCTTTCCTTTTCCTATCGTAAAACACTTGCTGCTTTTTCAGGTGGAGCTGGTGTTCTGTTTCAAGTGTCAAAAGTTCAAAACGAAGCACATTCTTTCTTTCTTCTGCAGCTGTTGCAGCTATATCCTTCTCCAATTTATTTTTCTTGGACTTATACTCATCACAGGAACTACAAGTATCGCACCGTGGGTAGCCGAAACTGATATTAAAGTCAACGTTGAAGATTGTATGATATGTTTCATAAGATACTTTATGTTCTGGAAACTTTTCCTTGAACATTTCCAACATTTTATTAATGTTCAAGGATTCAGGTAGGTACTATTTCTCAGGATTTTTTTTCAAACTATAATGGCTATTTCGTGCTTGAAATGAACTTATATGGTGGTGAATCCCATTACGAGTTTCATCATTCAATGCGTGAGGGCTTGTTTTGTGTTTCCCTCTCTTGTCTCGCTGGACTTTGCCTTCTCGCTTTAGAGACTGTAGTAAGTAGTTTAGCTTACCCTTTCGAATCCCGTGTAACGACAGGAAAGCTGACTTGCAAACAGGTATTTCTTGAACACTTTCAACAATGCGGACACAAAATATGTAGGAAGCCTCACGAAAATTTGCTCCTCCTCAACTTTCCTCGGTCATTTCCGCTGCACTGGGACCACTGTGATTAATCCACTAAGATAGAGATTAATCTCATCATGGCTTAGAAATTCATTCATGTTCTTGATTATACGTTTCTCACTTTTGTCACTTAAAACATCAAAACACTTTTTTCTACACTTACATGGTTCTCCTGTTTCATGTGATTGCAATCTCAACAGTTTTCTTGCATCTCTGACACGGCCAAATTTTCTTCTCTTCTTTGTCAGTTTCTGCTTTGAACTACTATCTCCTTTGTCACAACTCGAATCACTCTTGTAAATCCATTGTTATTGACCAGAATAAAACGTACTAAAAAAAGTTTTTACACTAACTTTAAATAAAGAGAATTACAGTCTACATAGATGCTGGCATAGCCCTGACACAAACATTCACAAAATTATGCTAAGCAAACAGGTTATTAGAGATAGGCAAGAAATCTGTGACAAGGATATTTTTAACAATATTTGTTGGTCGCCGTCACTCACAGTGGTTCTATAGCAAAATAAGTCATGATACAAATATCAGTGGTCGGTGTAGACGAGAGATTTGCTTGCCATACGGCGACAGCTGAACACTCTTAATAACAAGAGCCACGACTGTCACAAAATATTGGTTGGCGATAAGGCGACCCACAGGTGGCGGCCAGTAGTGATTTAATATTGTACTTTACTCTCATGTTTCAATAAACATTCTTTGATGAAAAGCCGCTACTTGATTGTTTTTATAAGTGGCGGCATATTAACTACGGAAAAAAGTTGTAAGATTTCCTGGACATGTCAGGTTGTTCCCCAGTTTTGTATGGACTTATCAGCTTTTTCCCCTGTACTGGTATTTTAATATTGTAAATATCTCTGGACTCCTCATGTTTTTCCCCAGTTTGATGAAACATTCGTAAAATATGTCAGTTGAACTACTAGATGGCATTGAAATTAGAAAATCGAAGATTTTGGACTTATCCTGTTTTTCCCCTGGACTCTTCATATGGTAGTGAGCGTACATAAAATTAACTATCGAAGACACGAAAATATTTTTGTTTTATTTTATTTAGAAACACCAACCTTCCCTCATCAACAATTACACCCCTGACAATAATAATTATTAGTATGATCAATATTACCGGTTCTCAGCCTTTTATGATGGTGTTAATATAATGTTGGTATCCATAGGTGTTAATTTATAAATAAAATGTCATTTTTTAAAAAATAATCTGTAAAGCTATATTTATATAAGCATTTGGAGTTAATTAAGAACATTTTTATGGATATTTCATTTAAAACAAAAAAATCTCATTAAAATATCAATCAAATAAAGAGGAAATAGTTCTTATTTATTTAACGTGCATATTGACGTACAGACAAAGAACCCTTTGTTTTATTATTTATTGATGACTTTCCGGAAAAGATGTTCTGAAATAATACATTTATTATTCAAGGGCTACTTGTTAAGACTTAGTTGTGGCTTGCAGCTAAATAAATGCTGACAACTGCTGGCTCATATAACATATTTCCATTCAACTACTCAATTGCGGAACTCTGGATAATGTGAATGATTATGAGAAGCTGCTTTCCTCATCAAGATGGAGTCATTTGAGGTCAAACATCTTCTTACCGGCGGTACAACAACATAAATCAATTCTTACGAAGGACTCTATAAAAACCGCCTACATAATAGCAAGGAACTATTTCATTGTTTCACTAACATAATAAATAACCATCTTATTTATAGTGTAGGCTAATGGTAAAATATAGGTGTATGGCAGGAAATATCGTTTTATCTATTATAGAACAAAGTTAACAACTCAAGTTTTCTACAATGAAGAAAGTATGCTATTATAATGTATCACTTGGCAAGGGTTTTCGTTTTGGAGTCTAGGCTCCGGCTGCCATTTTAGTTTCACGGGTGTCTTCTATGGCGTTAATGGATAGGAGTGCTCTTTGAGCTGTGCGCATGCGCGAATACAGATAGTGAAATATGTTTGGCTGTTCTCCATCATCTTAAAAATTACTAAACTATTTTGTTTAATGAACACAAATACATAATATTAAAGTGGCTTATTATGACCCCGGACTAGCTTTACTCTAACCGTGAACACGCTATTATGGTTTTATAATTGTATTTATTTATTGACTTTACTATATTGAGAGAATTTATTTGTTATCATCGTAAGCTTTTATAGGTGCTCTACCGGTATATGCACGCGCTTTTCCCCGTTTCATTTGGTTTCTTATCATCAATGGCGCAGCCAGGGGAGGGGGGGGGTCAAGGTTGAACCCCTCCCTCCTAGACCTTGCTCCCCCACTTACCTCTTTCTCGTCCCTAAAGCTGTTAAAATCATACACGAGGAACTCTACAAATGAAGACAGATTTAATGGGCTTCATGTACATATATCCAGAGGTGTCAGTTACAGACCCATGTGGAAAAATACCAGATCCGGCCCAGAAGTGGAATTGGACAGATCTGGGAATTCCATATTTACCCCAGATATGGCGGCTCGAATCTGACTCAGATCTACCCCAGTTCTGGTTATATCTGGCCCAGATCTGGGTATATCTGGCCAATATATGGACCAGTTCTGGCCAGATATGATTTTTTCACATCGGGAGGATGAAGTTATTATTATTATTACTATTAGCACCGCGTCTTACTAACCGTTCGGGTTATACGCACTTACGCTAATGTGTAATGGTAGGGTGATTGTGAGATGAAATGAAGGACCTACAGTTTAACGTGGAATCCGAACCATGGTGGAGGCCTGGCATTCCCCACATTCACAATATGTCTTGTCAGAGGTGAAGGAAGGGTTTGGTAATCAGATAAATCTGTGCCGCGACCGAGGATTGAACCCCGGCCGCCAGCACAGAAGTCTGAAGGATGAAGTTCTCAATTAACTTCCTATGGAGCCAAGCAAAATTAACATTAGACTAAAGTGAATGATTACAAAAGTGATTTTGTGAGTTAAGAGTTAGTGCAAATTGCTTATTTGAATTTTCAGATTTTAGCTCATAAAATAATTCTATAAATCAAATTTTCAATCTACACTTTATTGAAACTTGCATGTTTGTATATTCTATCAGTATGCATGGATAAAAATTTGTTCAAAAAAACTTAATAGTCATAATAATTAAAAAATTATGACCATTTTTATAGATTTTAAATTATTTTGGATATTAGTGTATTTCTTTTGATGCATTTGCTTTTTTGCAATACTTAAATTTTTAAATTTTCCCGCGGGAAAAACCAAGGGACCCCACTTTGTTGGTCAGTGAAACTACCCCACCTCCCCCCCTGCCCTTCCCACAAACGAATCCTGGCTGCTCCAGTGCTTATCATGCATCCATGCTTATGCACAAATCTAACGGTGCTTTAAACTACAGACGATCGAGTTAAAATAGTTTTGATAAACTATTTATAATAACTTACATGCTTACTCTTTAGCATTAGATACTCGAAAATGTATTGCCACACTTACAAAAATACACCAGCTGTCACTATATATAATTCTTATTACTACCCCTTATCTATTTCAAGTTCATTATAATGATAATATATTATAAGGGTAATAGATGTATTACTCTTAAAATGCGCATAAATATATAGAGCAAACATAAATAGCATGTACAGTCATACTTTGAATTTAAATTGTGCCAAAGCCACAAAGAAATATATCAACGGTTGAGTATTGATCAGGGGGTGTAAGTAGGTATTAAATTGTATTGCAGGTTGCAGTAAACATTTGTTGCATTGGATGTAGGTTTATTGTGCGGCTTTGTATTAATGAATAGATTTATTATACTTGATTTTAACAAAATATTTAATTATGTTCATACCTGCATCGGTGGTATCGCGGGATTATGTGTTAACCTCATCTGGTTAGGTTTTTCGGTGAAGGGTACGTCAGGGTGTTTTGAGTTTGTTTTTGTCCTAAATAGATTTTCACTTTTTCTACATTCAAATGCAAGTACATTTCCTTTCAATTTCACGCTCATCATCCCTGTTTTATTAGTGTAACTATTCAGATAGTAAATTGTTGTGAAAAAATATTATAAACAACATTAACATGGAATTATGATATTATCGCATGTTCTATTTAATAAATTAACAATTGTATTTGACCCTCCTATAAACAAGCATCTTAAATATATTTGTAGTTCTATATAAAATAGAAATAAATATATTTTTTTAAGGTTTATTTATTACAGATAAATTTATTTTTTAGTATAACCAGGACCAAGATGGCTTTAGTGTCAAGTCAGAAAATATATTCGCCAACTGTATAAATACACCTTGTCCTCATATAAAACATAATACACAATGAAAGAGGGCGGAAAACAAATGGTATATTTCGAGAACAATGTGACGAGACTCAAACATACATAACCAATCATTATTTACAGACACACACAAAAAATGCAAACAAATATAATTTATGTAATTTGACAGTAGACCAGGTCAATTACAGTTTTGTGTATCGAGTAGGATGATTTCTCTCCTCTCATGTCTCTCTTTGTGTATTTATCCCTCCTCCCTCCATTCCTCCCTCTTTCTTCTTCTCATTCCTTGCGGGATACCGATATATGTATATATTTAAACCCGATACGAAAATGTGCTGCAACATTTCGTGGCTCGAGGGTGGACAACCTGATCTGTGATTATCACAAACGTTACGTCATCGTGAATGGAGGGGAAGTGGTTTCCAATTCTCTCTGTGGCGCGCAGTTTCGCTCTCTTTCGATAGTAATAATTCGTTTGCTCAAACAAATAAAACGTTCATCAACGGATGATTCAACATTTTATAATGGTGGTAAGGAAGGGGGNGCTACTTAACGCTCACTATTCAAACTGAAGGTCATTTTATATTAGCACAAGGACAATAAAAACAACTTAGCCCTAGGACCACAAAACTTAACACCCGCACCGGTAGGTACGCGTGTAAAAGAACTCGGTTTCATCTTGTATGTTTTCCAGTTGCGAGAAGGTTGGATTTAAAACTATTGCCGGGTATACCAACAAGATTTTCCCTAAATGCGTTCTCCCTCTCTCTTCAAGCAAATGCATGTACACTTATTCTAAATTACATCTCCCCTATTCCTTTATGCATTTGAGTGAAGGATAATTCAGCTGGGTATTAAGACGTGATGCACACAAACACACATGAACAAATTTAACACGCGATCTTTGAACGAGGAATTACAGTATTTGGATAAAACACTGACTTGTACGCAAATACTAGATTTTTGGAATCTAACCAGGGTTTTCGAGAACCTTTACTACTCGGCTAAAATATACAGGCCGATTTAGATGGAAAATAATTTATTAGGCATCTATAAATGTTACAAAGTACTTTTTTTTAGCACTGCTTTATTACCTGTTTAGGTTTATACGCAAATAATATTACTATATTTATATGTTAAGTCATGTTATCTACCTACAGCCATTACTTTTGATACATAACATAAAAACAATACTAATAATATAGTAAAATGTTGTCAATGTTGACCGCAAAGAATATGTTTGCATTCTCCAAGAGTTCCTTCATACCAGAATCTTACAATACTTACTCATAAAACTGAGGTATACTCAGCTCGTCACATAAATAACCTATTCTGACAGTTTACAGCTCCTTTTATTTATTCATTCATCAGGACGTATGATCTGTAACCATACCTGTTGAATGATTCTGTCAATTTAGACAGTTATAAGATAACATGTTATAAAACTTTCTAAAAATATGTAGCTCTGAGCATATGTACTTATTATTAATGAAGGAACTGATTTCAAGTAGTTTACTACACACTGCTCTATAACAACCAGTCAGTAAACATTTCATGTGGTGTATAGCAATACAAATAAATGTTATACAAAATATTTAATATATTATACATAACTTATTTATTTTTACTTAGCACCACGTCTTACTACTTGTTTTGGGTTATACGCTTAAGTACTAATTACGTTTATGGATTAAGAATTGGGAAGGTTGAATTTAGAGTAAGAGAACCAACATTTTCGTGGAGGGGGAGTGGGAACCCATTTAGTAAAAACCACCCCAATTCACCAGAGCGAGATTCAAACCTCAATTTCCCCGTCTTCAGCAGTCTAGCTCAACACTAAACCAGCGCATTAGCTAACTATCCACCAAGACGGGTTATACATAACTAAACGTTGCTTATAAAATGTCATATCTTATTATACTCCCTTTGCATATTTTGACTGTAAGCCACTTTTATATCAGTTTTTTTATAAATATAGCATTTCTTTGTTATTATACGTTATATAAAATGTTCATTAACAGTTTGTTATAGTTCAGTGAGTAACAAACTTCTTTAAATCATTTCTTTCATTAATAAGATAAAAGATAACTACGTTGAAATTTTGTCAGTATAAAATCAAGTGTTTAGCTACACTTATCCGGCTCTTATGTGTAAAAACCCAAAAGCCTAAACGGTACCCAAATATTTTGAAAATAGTTTACAGAATGTTCGGAAACTCATAGCCCAAACTGCACATACAGCTTGTTTGAACCAAAAGTAATACAAAATCACTATACACTTACATCCGGAAAACTATGCTAGTACCATAAAATTGTGTTAAAAGTTTCGGCGTACAGCGCCGGAAGATCAGAGCTGTTCAAGCATGCGTACACAACAAGTTGCATAGGAGTTAGGCGAGTGGCACTGCGCATGTAATAATTTCAGCCACTTTCTGTGATGTAGGACCGTTAACGATGACCCTCAGAATGTATTTATATTTCTAGATGGACTGATGTGTTGTTTACTATTAATTGTGATGTTCTGCTGCCGTGCTCCAAGATGTCGAGGCGTGTAGTGCCACGAGCCTAGCTCCTATGCAACTTGTTGTACACGCATGCTTGAACAGCTTTGTTCTCCCGGTGATGTACACCGAAACTTTGAAAACAATTTAATGGTATTAACATAGTTTTCCGGATGTTGTTGTATGGGGATTTTGTATTACTTTTGGTTCAAACAAACTACATGTGCAGTTTGGGATGTGAATTTCCAAACACTTGTATAATTTTTTACAGTTACGAACTAAAAAATTAGACATTTTTTTTATTATGAGCCTTACCAAGCTCCCCATACATGTAGTACTATTTTATATTCTGAACTAAATTTTCTTTTGTTATCACAATAATCATATAAAGAGATCACAAAAAATATATTTGGTTTAATTTGAGCGAGAATTTTATACATACATTATTGTTTCCAGCCTGTAGTCTGGATCAGTTTTTTTATTCAAGCCATATATTTTCCACTACTGGCTTGCTAGGCCTGTCGTAGCTTCAAATGCCTTATAATCTAAATTAAAACTAGGACAGACACAACATCCAGTCTCCGGCTGTTAATTCATCACTGTGAAAGGGTAAACCCATATTTCACCAATGAAAAAAAAAAATGTCGGCCATGACAGGAGTTAAAGCCGGGGCACTTTTCTCAGTAGACAAACACGCTACCGACTGAACTAAGGTGTTGGATTTATCTGAGCATGAATATATTACATATAACCTACCGTTATTGTTTTAAAACAGTTTGTTAGAATGTATAAAATATTATTCGTCCTGAAAAAAAATATCTTAAAGCCTATCTGTTTTTAAATATCATTGGGTAATCTTAATTATCTTATTTTTGATATGTATGTAGTATTAGTTTCTGTTGATAATCACTATGGCAATTGTTTTAACACAGCATTTAAATACTCTTAATTTCCAGCAGTGCACTTCATTGCTATGAAAGTTAAAAAATTAAATCTACCATTGGAACCCCCCTTACCAGCTAACAGCGCGTTAAATTGGTTTAGTAAATCAAGTAATACAATTCGCAATCACTATCACATGTCGTTGATTCTATTTCATAGTCCATGTCGTCGGACGTTTTTGTAAAACTTGATCATCCTCTTTTGTTGTGTTGCTTCCCCACCCCCTTAACTCGACCTTCTCCTCGCCGTAGGAACGTGGCATAATCAGACTATTAATCAAACATACAGTGTGTTCATACATAATGAACGCCGAAAAACCAAAGAGAAAATGGTCTCCCATTGTGTTCCGAACGACTTGGTACATCGGTGAAAGAAACAGCGGTGGTTTTGTAGCAGAGAGTTTGCTCCATAGATTAACGATAATAAGAGACGCTACCTAAAGTTCTTTTGCCATCAAATTAACCACGATTTAAACCAAATGTAATAAAATACTTTCTTTCTCTTAAGCCGCGTTGAAGAAATTCTTTACAGAGTTTCATCACTGCAACAACCATCTTCTGTAGAAAAGTTTTACCCAAAACAGGCGTCATGAAAGCCTAAGAAAAATTAAATAATATAAGTATAGCCACGGGTTAATTCAAGTAAGGGAAAAAAAAATCCATTTGCCTAAGACAAATACTTAAGAATAGAAGTGACGTTATCCAATGCGCAGGTTCATAATAGCTTTGTACGAGGTAGCAATATGTTGGAGGTTTTTGTGGTGCATCGCGTTGTGCCTTATACGTCTGGGTTATAAGCATTTGGTTGCACTAATCGTAGTAATTAGTAAGGTAGAACTTAGAGGAAATGTGGGGAAGGAAGAACAAGCCTCCCACAGTACATCTGGACGGGATTCAAACCCCAACCCCTCCATCACCAGCAAACCAGAATAGATTAGATTAGCATTTATTCCACGTGACTACCGGTGTTAGTGAATGAAGTGTGTTATAAAAACTACTATAAGACATTACGAATGTGTGGGTGGAGAGTTATATCACCTCTTAACGGTATCTAACTAGGTCTAGGTGCATTGTGTATCGCAATGAGAGCCTAAAACTGCCATTTCATGGCTAGCCAAGGTCTTGCGATTCAAAAGCCCAGTTTCTCTACAGTCACATCTGAACAATAGGTCCCCCTTACCACTCGTGTAAGAGCAAGGTTACGATACGTTTTGTTACCGACTCATTTACACCAATTACACTTCGGCAAATATCGATTATTAACTGTCACTTCCCTCTGAGAGGTTGTTGACGAGACAAACACGACGAAAACAAGAAGGCAACAGCGGCTTAAGTCCGTAATATAACTTTTCACTTATGACTTAAGTGGCAAGGTAGGCCAAACACAAATCCAGGGGCTCTGTTATACCCCTCACCCCTTTACCGTGAAGTTCTATAGGGTTGGGAGTTAATATTCCAGTACTTCATACTTGAATATTTTCACCTAATTTTCGTAAAATAAATTTGAGATATCATTTACATTAACCATTTACAACCACTAATTGTCAGAATTATAACTTTTTCATATTTGAAGTACTTACTGGTTACTATACCATTGTTTAGATTACTTGGGTTCCTAAATATGATACAGCTAATCAAATATAAAGGTTTTAATATTTAGCTATGATTTTAAACATGGTATAAAAACTGTCACTTGCTTAGCTTATAATATGTTAATCAAAGATTACCGAGAGAAATATGAACCATAAAAAATTAATTGTGCTAAATATTGCTTATTATTAAATCTCTCTCTATATATATATATATATATATATATGAAATTAAAATACTCTCATTTTGACCAAAAAAGGACATAGATAATTTATATATATATGTATATATAGTATGTATTTTGCATATTACATATACATATGTACAAAGCAAAATACTCTCATTTTGGCCAAAAAGTGGAGACAGTTAATTTTACTTCCACGCATTAAAATTTGTATCAGCCCCGTGGCCTTTTCTTAATTTTTATTTCGGCAACCACTGATAATTATCTATATCTCTCCATACATATTTTGACAATTATTTATACCTCTGCACCGCAGAAATAAGATAACAGACTTCTTCGTGGTTTTAAACACCATCGGCAGTTTGGAGCAAGTTACCATTATCGTGCTAGATCTTAACAAGTGACAAGGTTGTCATTATAAGCAGAGTGGGTTATCTAACCTTTGTGAAACAATCGTATCTTGTTATCTGACCGGGGGTGGTTGCAGCTTATTGGACATCGCTTATAAGAATTGGCCAACTAACGAATCGGTGTGCTTGGCCCATAGAGAAAGTGGGCCTTCCTGGTGATAAAGAGGAATTACAAAGACTCTATTATGAACTGGTCATTTATTAACGTAATAAAACAAAAGTTATCTTGACTTTCCAGTCACTAATACCCTTTCGCAAGATGTCACACTTTGATAACTGATAAAGTTTAACGACTTAAATATATTATACATTCAAGTCTTTGGTCGAATAATGGGAGATTTTGGAAAGTAAACTTTGAATGCGAGTATTACGAACACATCGTTGGACACGCGTCAATCTCGCCTAGTTTGGATTGCTGGTGACGATGAGGTCGGCTGTAATGAGAGTGGTTTTCCCTAAATAGTTCCCCACTTTCCCTATGTGCAAACACTTGGACATTTCATTTAAATTCTACCTTTCACATTCCTACTTCATTAGCTTAATTAAGATGCGTATATGGGTAGTAGGAAGCGTCGGGAAGGGGGGATATAAATGATTGTTTTTAAGGACTTAAATAAAAGTATTAGCAGTATTATGGAAGGATATAAAAAGTAAACTCTAAAAACCACTAAAAAAATTGTGATTTACTTATTGATTAGACTATGGCGTCAGGGCCACATTAAGGTGGTAGGCTTAAGGTGGAATCAAAGCTACCTAAAATTATTATTATTATTATTATTATTATTATTATTATTATTAGCACCACGTCCTACTACCTGTTCGGGTAATACGCACTTACGCTAATGTGTAATGTTAGGGTGATTGTGAGATAAAATGGAGGACCTACAGTTTAACGTGGAATCCGAACCACAGTAGAGGGTTGGCATTCCCCACATTCACAAGTTGGGATTAATAAACGTC
The DNA here is from genome assembly GCA_901482245.1 of Timema douglasi. Taxonomy (NCBI): domain Eukaryota; kingdom Metazoa; phylum Arthropoda; class Insecta; order Phasmatodea; family Timematidae; genus Timema; species Timema douglasi. Next base: position 62,583 of record CABEEJ010003750.1, read on the forward strand.
TTGTCAGAGGTGAAGAAAGGGTTTGGCAATCAGATAAATCTGGGCTGGGACCGAGGATTGAACCCCGGACCCCCAGCACAGAAGTCCTAAGCCTTACCCCTAGACCCCCAGGTCACCTACCTTAAATATATATCTTTAATTTAAGCTGTTTAAAATACTCACTATCATTTCCCAAACCAAACAGATGGGGAAAAGCTACCGTAGCTTGGTTTTATCTAATTTTTTTAAATGTATAAAAGTCGCTCTACGAATGTTTGGATATAAGAGGCCATTTCAGTATTTCATGAATAAGATATATTATGTTTAAATTATTTAAGAGAAAGTGAATAATACAAAATGTAATAGTGCCTCCTATAAATATTATTAAAAACATAAAAAAGAATTACAATAAAAATTAAATACATTTATAGAGTTTTTTCCGAAAATGGTTTATCTTTATAATAAGATATGTTATTATTTCATAAACATGATATGAATATTAATGTAGATTTAAAACATTATTCTAATAAAATGAAGAGTTTGTATGTCTGTCATGATATTTGCGCTATATCTATTGCAAGCAGAGGGCTGAAATTTGAATATTATTAGCTCCTGTGCACAAAGATGTGCACATCGAATACTGAATTTTGAAATTTTGATTAGATATTTTTAATAAATTAAAAGCCAAAAAATGAAAAAAATATAAATAATGCTGCGAGAAAGCTTTACTACTACATTTCATACAATTTGTAATATAGTTTGGTGGGCATGGAAAGTAAACAAGAAGAGCTTGGTATCTTACAGAGACTTCTTCTCATGTTGCCATTATAATTGTTAAATCCTGTGATTTATTTCTAATAAATAGCTTTTATGTAACCCTTTTACACCATTTTAAACTTTTTACTCAAAAATATTTCTCCAGGGCTAAGCCGGTTGGTTATTATTATTATTATTATTATTATTATTATTATTATTATTATTATTAGCACCGCGTCTTACTACCCGTTAGGGTTATACGCACCTACGCTAATGTACAGTTTAACGTGGAATCCGAACCACGGTGGAGGCCTGACTTTCCCCACATTCACAAGATGTCTTGTCAGAGGTGAAGGAAGGGTTTGGTAGCCGGTTAGTTAATGTAAAATGGGATAAAAAGGGTAAAAAGGCCAAAAATGGTAAAAATGGTACAAAGATAAACTAATCAAAAATGGCAATTAGACCAAAAGGCCAAAAATTGCAAAAATATTCTAAAATTACCAAAATGTCAAAAAAGGTCAAAAAGTTACAATAACTGAGCAAAAATGATAAAAAGGGTTAAAAGGGTAAAAAGATCATAAACAAATAAAAAGGGTATAAAGGTCAAAAGGGATAAACTAAATAAAAAAGTTAGAAATATTAAAAACTATAAAAGGGCAAAAAATGGGTAAAAAGGGTAAAAGATAATATGCTATAAAGGGTAAATAGGGCAATAAAAAAGAATCTTTCAGGTTATTACTGTAAAGTAAAAAGGGTAAAATAGTTTAAAAGTTGTGAAAGTTGCAAAAAAGGTAAAATTGGTAAAAACTATAAACGATGTAAAAATATTAAAAAGTGTAAATGTGGTAAAAAAAATCTTTAATACTTTAGGTTTGATTTAATTACAACCCTTTATCAACCAATTAAGCTATGACACTCTTCTTTCTATTTTATTATTACCAACAGGCAAGATCCCAAAGTATTGTGTGTAGAGAGGTTATAATTTATATCTTAATCTTAAAAAGAAATTTCAGCTTCTAAAATATGTTCAGATTATATCTATATTTAGACATTTTGTATTATTAAACCTACTTTTGCGTTTTGTATCACAATGTAAACAGATAAAGGATTAATATTTAAACAATATTTAAGATTTGGGTACAATTCCCTGTGTTTATTTTACATATCCTACTAGAAATAACAAAGCTACTATATACATTCCCCGTGTGAAGAACAGATGCACCAGTTAGAAATGTAATAAACAAATTGATGACCACCACTACATCACTTCTAGTGTGATAATGCTAATAACGCTCCCAATTAATACCCCCCCCCCCATCACACACCCTCCACCCAAACATCACTAAGCGTGTGCAATGGAAGAATATGCATGGTCGAATAAATGTAGACGTAGTTGTCCCTTTTTAAACATGTAACTGTAAGTACTCTGCCATTTATTCAAGAGTAAATAAGTTGTTATTTTTAGCACCGCGTCCTACTACTCGTTTGGTTTATACGAATAAATTAGTTCATATATATGGAAAAGAAGTAATTATAATGTTAAATGATGTTAAATAAAAAACTAAATGTTCTGTAAAATATGATTGTTTGCCTTATCAAATTTAATTAACTGGAATTTTATTTATTTATTTAGCACCACGTATTACTACCCGTTCGGGTTATATGCTTAAGTATTAATTTAGTATATGTGTTAGGAATTGGGAAGGTTGAGTATAGAGGGAGTGAATCCGCATTTGCGTGGAGGGAGAGTGGCAAACCATTTAGGAAAACCAACCCCAGTTCACCCGACCAAGATTCGAACCTCAATCTCCCCATCCTCGGAAGTCTAGCTCAACACTAAACTAGTACGTTAGCTAACTACGCCACCGAGGTGGATAACTGGAATTAAATGCAATATTCTGGTTCGCTGGCCATATGGTCTAACGCGATACTCTCGCAGTGGACTGGACCGCTGATGACGGGGAGATTGAGATTTGAACCTCGGTCGGGTGCATTGAGGTTTTTTTTTTAAATTGTTCTACACGCAAATTTGGGTACACTTCTTACAGATATAACCCTAATAATTTCTAAAACCATTGGTGTAATTACCACATAGGCATATTACCCGAACGGATAGTAATACGCAGTACTAAAACAAATGTAATCGCCGTTTAACATCTTGTGAATTTATCTGATTTAATTATCACTATTCTCTCGTGTGGAATAAGTTCAGGCTCTATTTACTAAGCTATTCTTTATTTCATTCATGACTGCCGGTGGTTGAGTGGGTTTAATTATTTTAATTAGTTTCAAAACCGTTGAATGCATCCTAAGGGGTATGTGTGAAAAGTTAACGACGTTGATTACTTGGTTAAGTCGAGACTATTTTGCGAAGATAGTTGCATCTTAATTAGACGCACTAAAGCACTGAAATCACTATCACACTATAGATGACAATGTACGAACTATAAATAGGAGTAAAACTAACAGATCACTCTGCTAGGTATCTTGTTTACCTATTGACAACACCTCACCTCTTCCGCTTAAATGCATAAACACTCACTCTACTATATGCATAGGGACAATATTGAACTGCGTTTAAAAATAAACTTAATCTTGTTTTCTATTCTAGATAGACATATTATGCTTATAAGGACAAATTTAATCAACACCTTGGCAGGATTGAACATTTTCACAAATAAACCAAATAGTTTCAGCTGTAGACAATTTTTTATCCTACCCGTTCGGGCTATACACATATTATATAGTACTCTTTACTCTAATGTGTTAGGGATGGGGATGGTTGAATTTTGGAGGAAGTGTACCAATATTTTTGAGGAGGGTTTAATTTTTAAGGAAATGTATCCTCATTTGAGTGAAGGTAGAGTGGAAACCTATTTATAAAAAAAAATATCTTCATTACACGCGACTGGTAATCAAACTTCGATCACCCTGTTTTTCATTTCAATGTCATATCTATAATACTTGCCTAATAAATTCTAAATACATAAACACGGGCAATTTTGTATAGGGGGCCCTATAGTTTCCGCTAAGTAACCGTTAGGCAACATCGTAAAATTCTCATAAAAATAAAAGCAAGATTGTCTGTAATCTAGAGGACTATTGACTCAGGAGAACAGGCGTTCAATCTTCTATAGGATGTATCGAGTATAAGAGTTATTTCTCATATTGTGGTTTTTAATTATTCCCTCAGGCTCTCTGATATAATCTGCTAAACAAATTCTCCCGTCTACCAAATTACGTTATAAAGGTTACTGAATATTCATACTGGCACTAGAAGGTTTTGGGGGCATATGCCCCATTCCAATTTGAATTTGATTAAAATGTGAATTTAACCGGAACGGATTTTGATACCTATTTTGAGATTCTGGCGTGAATATTCTCAACAAGAAAATGCTTATATAACAAGAAAACTAACCCAAAGTAAGATAGCAACACAACGTAATAACTAAAATAAACCATTTGAGTTTGGGTTCATCCTACTATCAAATTATTAAATATCTAGGAGCTAAGACTGGGTGTGTAGTGTTAGGAGCACTGTCCTTTATGAAATTGGTTTTAAGGTATTTACTGCTATTATCTACAGTATGCATTTATAATGAATGTGAATATTATTTGGTTTAATTGACACGCTTCTTTCTTCTTGTCAAGAATATTCGAATTTAATTACCCTGAGGAGAGGAAGAGTTCATAGAAAATGTTTTTACATTTGAGTGTAAGAAGAGTGGAAGATCATTTAAGGGGGAAACTACCTTCCATTTACAGGGTAACCAAACTGTATTAGCTTAGTCTGCATACACACCAATAACGTTAAAGTTAACGCAAATACTTTAATAAAATTCCCATCCTCTCTTTACGTTAACGAGGGTGTATTTCTTCCAAACTAGCTCACTCCCCAGCCTATGGATTCATTAGTTAATAAATCCTGGTTGTGAACGTACTACTTTTAAAAAAATCTGATTAATCTAATTCCTTTTAATTGCTACACATTCCACTGCCTGCAACAACATATCCGCAACATGTGACAACTAGTATAGGTAAGTAAGATGAAGAGGGAGAATTCTTAAGGAGATCCTTCAGCAAAAATTCTTAAGAGAATATATCAAAGATGTGCTGGTCTGAAACACAGGTGCATCTGGTAAGTAACCGTTCCTCAGGCCTTGACCGTTAGTGTGAGAGGTGAGCAAACATTAACACCGACCTCGACAAATTAGGAATCTGAAGAGCCTCATTCTCTCTACCAACGTACAACTACACCCAAGCAGATAAATGTGTCGGCTGTTTTACACACTGCATCCGCCGTTTCATGGGGTGTCAAATAAAAACTTAACATCTGCATTCATCTTACAAACGTAATGACAGTGGTAAACGTGAACATTACACAGTTCTAGGAAATCTTTGTGAGGTGGATTACAGGCGGCCACGGTGAATGGGTAGTCTGTTCAATGCAGACATCGATACCTCTCATTCGACACATTTAAAGCTGCACAAAATCTAAAATAGCTACAAAGATAAATTTGGATTAGCCTGCACCAATGGGGCAGCTACAAAAGTTTCAATTTAGTCATGTATGTGTTATCTATTTATGGAGACGTCGGTGCTCAAATCCCGGCCAGGTCAAATAAGATTTTTTTTCTTAAATGGTTTACCACTCTTTTTTTATGTGGTTTTGGGGTTAGAGCTCTTCTAAAATGTTAGCGTACTCACCCCTAACCATGACTTTGTTTTAGCCTCCCAATCTACCATTTGAATCATTGTAAATATTTTTAAACACCCTATATTCAAAGTTTTGCGAAATAATCAATGACTGTACTCACAGGTTTAATCTTTTGCATCTTTTTAAAGATAAATTAACTCGCAGTAGAACCAGTTTGTATGCTATATAGACCTATACCCTTTATAGACAGGTTCTTCAATGATCAAATAGAAAAAGATGTATTTGGGGTACTTAGTACAGTGTCAATAGTATTCAACGTTCTTATAATAAACCGAGCTAATAGTCTTTCCCTCCACCTTAACTTCACGAGATAAATAAATGCTATTATTATTATTATTATTATTATTATTATTAATAATAATAATAATAAACCTTGTCTGTAAGGTGTGTTGCATACTCGCATACTTCTCAGGCGAAGCAATCTATATGATTGGCGTTTCAATCTAGTAGCAGACTACTTTCACGTACACGATTTATTGTAACTGCTTCTTTATATTAGAATATTTTACAGTAGCGGAAGCTGGTACAGTCCCAAAAAGTATTTACTATACCAATAGTGATATATTTTGGACATCCATGCATTTTATGTGTAGAGTTATTTATCTATTATGCTAAAAAACATATTTAACACAGTAGTATTTGTTTATTTCTATATTTTTAAATAAAAGTCCACTCCCTATCCTGCCTATTCATATTTAACTATACTAATAGTGCAGAAATGGTTAAGGTAATATTTAGAGGAAATGTACCTTTATCTGCGAAAAGAAGAGTGAGAACTCATTTAGAGAATAAAACCTAAGCACTCCCAGCCAAAATTTGATCGCTGGTATACCCATCGCCAATAAAGTAAACATAATGTGCTTGACGGTTAGTCCGTGTGCCTATAATTTTGAATGGTAACAATGTTAATGTTATCAAACTTATACCAGCTAGAGGGGCTTAAATTTTAACCAGCTCTATTATTGATATTTGTTTTTTCACCTTGAGTAGATTTTTTCCCTCATTTTTTCATAGCTTAGCTGAGCCAGGCTAGGAATTTTAAGTATGTAATAACGATATTTTAGTAGAATACATATAAATAAACATCAAAATATAATTTTAAAGCGATTTCACTTATAATAGAACAGAATTTCTTAGTCTAAAATTGTATTTGCACCATATACAGATATCAGAGATAGTTGAATAACTGTTGACTAAAATTTAATCTCATACGTTTGTATTTGAAGGTCAATACTCTTACCACTTAGCTATACAGCTTCTCACTGTGACTAGGCCTCCTGCATTTAGCTTAGGTTCCTTCACTGTCGCCTAGGTTCATTCTCACTCAATATTTAATAAGAGTCTATCTGGAAGTGTGAAGGAGTTTTACAAGTAAAAGCCATCTGCAATAATTTCCATAAATACTATCTTATGGACTGGATGCAAGTCAAACTTGTAAAAGTTGGTGGTTAGGTGGTTAGAAGTTTGTCTCGCTTGTTCATTATCCGTGTCCTGGTATAATTTTCTAGCTCCGTTGAGATAATTATTCAAGATAAACAATCCGTTTTACTAAAACCTACTTTTAAAAACCCTACATAATATATCATTGTTGGAATTTAACTTATAATTTCTGACCACAGTTCCTAAGCAGCCCTTGACTTTATAAACAAACTTAAGCTACTTAACTTAAGATACCAAACTTAATAAACTTATATAGGTTTGTGCTTTCTAGTGCCAGTATACTAAATGCAAACAGATTATTCCATGATACCACGCAATATTCAGACCATAGCTGATTAATTAAACCTTTTTTTTAAAAATAAAAAGAAAGAGGACAACCTTATCTGTCAATTGGATAAGTTTTTATTATTGCTGCGAGTCAAATATGAGAATGTTAGATTTGTTGGCAGATACACTACGGACAGAACTAAAGTTGTGGGTCACTCATTAATAAACAAACAACCTAAGCTAACTTAATCTGGGACCTTGGAGAGCTCGAAAGTTAGGGACCACCCGAACTTAAACCCACCATTCAACCCTACCCTGAGATGGGCGTATTACATTTGGGCCACGAGTTCCTTCTTGAAAATTGTAAACAAGTCATACTGGTATACTAACTCGACCCCAGCTTTTGTGGCGCATCATTTAGAATGGTTGTAAATGCTTTTTAAAGCTGAGTGATAAACGGCAAGTGATGGATAATAAGACACAAAAAAATGCTAAGATAATCTAACCTAGCCTAACCTAAACAAGCCTAACCTAATATAAGGCAAATAGATTGTAGGGTAACCCTCCTGGTTAGTGATTATGGTCCAACTAAGCTAAACCATGGTTCAACTATTATGTGCCGCCTGAGACACCTCCAAACTATCCAACCTCCTTAAAATATATTTTCACACTATTCTTCCATTGAAGTCTTGGTCTACCAAGGTGTCTTGTTTGTTCAAATTTCCCAACTAAAATTATGTGTACCCACCTGGTATCGCCCATACTCACTATACGACCACCCCATCTCAGCCTGTACACCTTGATTGATTGGGGATGCATACAAGTCACAAGGTTCTTCATTGTGTAACTTTCCCCATTCTTCCTGTTTATTTATTCCTCTTAGTCAAAAATATATAACTCAACACTATATTCTAAAAAAAATCAATTCATTATTTTAGTACTTAGTCCACACTTCCCCCCAAAAAATAGCGCAATTAATTTAAATATTCTGGTAATAGGATTTTTTTTAAATAGCATTATTTTAAGAATCACCTGGAATCAAACTACTATATTTCTTAGTTGTGGTCGGCCTCCCCTAGTCATGGTAGTGAGGCTACTTTCTCTCAGTAATGAGGTTCACTATTTTGTGCAGGCGAGTGTACGACAAATTGACTGGAAGTGCAAAGTAGCATCGAAAGCTAATGGGCAACACCAGACCGATAATTATCACTTCTCTTTTGGGCTAAGCGTGTGTGTATGTGTTTTGAATGTTTACAAATTAAAAAAAAAATTATAATAAACATCACAAAAAAACACATACTCCCTTCAAGGAAATCTTTCCGTGTAGAATTTTGTGTTATATAGGCCTACCTGGAGAGTTAGATGACAGGTTAGCAAGCCCCTTTCTGAACGATTGTAGCTTTTTTTTTAATGTGTACGTTTAACTACAGGGCTATCCAAATATGTAGTCACGTGTTCTTAGGCATCAGGTTCACATTATATAGATGTGGTCACATATTCTGAGGCATCAGGTTCACATTATATAAGATTTCTTACGACGGGGAAGTTAAGGTTCTAATCACGACCGGGTGGTTAGCAGTGGTTTGTTTATATAGCAGTATATATTGTTTAGCTTATGGTGGGGATGTAGAGAACGCGAAAAAAGAATAACATGTTTTCAGTTGTTTTTTTACCAAATCATGTTGTTAGTCACTAAGTCAATTATTGCTTCAGCGTCATCATAGAGTTTAATTTTCTTCATATGGTGAGATCAACATTTTTTGAATATTTGTTTAGGGTTTCTTAAAATTTAATGACAGCTTTCCTCCTCATTTAAAAGTGTATCTTCTAATGCTGTTATGCTCATGACAGATGTTCAACAAATGTTGAGGTAAACATGTGAAGAAAATTAAACAAGCTGGCATCTTCTCACGTTCCCTACATCCTCACTTTAATTTTTAAATATAATATCACTTATAGCTACAATAAATAATTTTGTGTTGGTCGTTTTTCTTAAATAAAACGTTGATAAGTTGTCTGATTTTATAACGTGTGAGAAGGTGTTCTGGTTTAGTATAGCGATGAAAGCTTGTCAATTAGGCACCTTAGTTCAAAATGGCCTAGGAGAGTATTTGCAGCAGTGAAAATAAATAAAAAATGTATCTCTAGTTTTTAAATTGCATGGCGATGTTTCCCTGCAATACCTTGAAGAAGAGAGAAGAGAACAAGCGGGAGGGGGGGGGGGAGAAATTATACTTTTTGTGCGTGTGTATGTGTGCGTGTGGGGCGTGTTTGAGGGCCTGCCAGTTTTACGGTGAACTTTCACATGTATGCCGCCCCGAGGGTGTAGACAAGGCGATTATACCACACCGCGGTGCAACATTACGGGGCAGGGAAGGAAGGGGAGGGGAAGAAACCACAGGTGTACACTAGGGTTTCAGAAAATATAGACCATTCGAAGAACACACGTCAGACACAAACGAAAGGAGTTACATGCAACCTAACTCTCATTATAATTTGTAGGTATTGCTTAGAATAAGCTGGCCAAACAATATATTATTTTTAATAAATGAACCACATTCTAATAGGTTAAGGATAGGCTAATATGTATAATGGAGCAGGTGATCTGGTAGTCTAGGGGTAAGGTGTCAGACTTCTATGCTGGCCGCCGGGGTTCAATCCCAGGTCCCAGCAAAGATTTATCTGATTACCAAACCCTTCCATCACCTCTGACAAGACATCTTGTGAATGTGGGGAATGCCAGGTCTCCACCGTGGTTCGGATTCCACGTTAAACTGTAGGTCCTTCATTTCATCTCCCAATCACCCTACCATTACACATTAGCGTAAGTGCGTATAACCCGAACCGGTAGTAAGACGCGGTGCTAATAATAATAATAATATAATGGAGCATTAATTTAGTCAGGGTTTTTTTGTGCAGTGTATTTAATTAGCCTAATGAGATAAGAATAAGAAAACTTTTATTTAGAGTAAAAATACTCACATTCTCGCGGAGGGAGAGTGAAAAATCATTTGGTAAAAATAAACTTCACTATATTCTACCATAATTTGAACCCAAACAACTCCAGCAATACAGTATAATACGACGAGACATTCATATTGAATTATTTTTTTTAAATTCAGGACTTCAGTCCACAGTCAAGCCATACCAACCGAGCAGCCAACTTCTGTTGGTGAAGATAGTTTCCAACTTTTGCTGATAAAGGTTATCATATGCTTATAATAACGAGCATTTTGGTTGTTGATCTAAGTTTTCTAGACCAGAGCCATCACATTTTACTTTCAAGTAGCTTCTCATTTTTACTCGCTAGGCTGAGTTGACTGTGTTCCACACCCACTGTTTCACAGAAAGATCTGGAAGTACCGAGGATTGAACCCGAGACCTCTGGATCTGTAGCCAAGAAATCTAGCCACTATATCAGGGGAGAGTACATATTAATGTGTCTCAATAAAAAGTCCCGAAGTATCAAATAATTTAGAGTTATAGTGAGTGCATCTGTAAATTTTGAAGGTGTCTATAATTTATTATTATCCAATTTATGGTACACGCTCAAGGGGTACATTTTGTTCACATTATTTTATATTAAAATATTATAGCCTATTGTAATCTAAGTTTTTGTAATATTTCTTAATAAAAAGTAATCAGCATTAGTTTGAGGCTGGTACCTTAGCTCAGTTGCTATCAGTTTTGTATTTGAATGAAGGATCCCCGGTTTTATTCCCGGTCGAACGTGAAAATTATTAGTGAAATCGTAACTTTCCATTTAACAGTAATGAATAACAACTTGAAGACAAGGTCTAATATCTGATATAGTATTAAATTAGATTGTAAATCAAGAACTAATATAAATATACTATTCACAAAGTTAACATTAACATTAGCATTAAATATTTAAAAATCCATTTCTGATTTGTTCAAATATGGATTTGTTTTGTTTTTTGAACAAAGAACGATTGCAACAAACATTGAGTCCAGATCACTTAATACTGCTCTTCAAAATTTACCGCTAGGAAATCATAAAACTTGAGTAAAAATATACACACATTTAAACTAAATTAATTTGAAGCCTTTGGGGCACAAACCAAGGACGCTAGTGGACCTCCCTGACCACTCAACCACGAGGAAGAATCAACTTGCTCCTGTTACTTCTGTACTAATCATAGTATGTGTGTGCTCGAAGCTACACATAACCTGCCTCGCTTCTGGGCACGTAGGCCTCCAAACTTCGTAATGGGTTAATAACACGTCTCTCGGGGCCAAAGGACTCTTGTTCGAGCCTGGAAGAGAGTACCTCAAGTAACTTAATATAACTCTTGTGAGTTAAGCCTCGCATTCGGAAAGTGTAAGTGAAATTCCTGTCGGAAGAGTTAGTTTCAGTAGCTCCGGTATTAAACTGGATTGGGGAGTGAATCCCTGTCTAGCGTACTTAAGATAATGTGGATTGAATCCCACTAGAGTGTACTTAAAATAATGAGAGTTGAATCCCACTATAGGGTACTTAAGATAATGGGGATTGAATCCCACTATAGTGTACTTAAGATAATGGGGATTGAATCCCGCTAGAGTGTACAAAGATAATAGATATTGAATCCTGTTAGAGTGTACTTAAGATAATGAAGATTGAATCCTGGTAGAGTGTACTTAAGACAATGGAGATTGAATCCCGCTAGAGTGTACTTAATATAGTGGAGATTGAATTCCGCTAGAGTGTACTTAAGATAATGGAGATTAAATCCCGGTAGAATGTACTTAAGATAATGGAGATTGAATCCTGGTAGAGTGTACTTAATATAATGGGTATTGAACCCCTGTAGATCGTACTTAAGCTAATAGGGATTGTATCCTTGTAGAGTGTACTTAAGAAAATGAGGGTTAGAACCCCAGTAGTACATATGATGGAGATTGAATCCCGGTAAAGAGTACTTAGGATGATGGGGCTTAAGTCCCGGTAAAGTGTAATTATGATGATTGAATCCCGGTAGAATGTAATTGGTATGACGGGGATTGAATCCGGGTATAGTGTACTTAGGAAGATGGGGTTTGAATCCTGGTATAGTGTACTTAGGATGATGGTGATTGATGGTAGTAGGCACCTAGGATGATATACCTTAAATGTTTTACGACTCTCCTTTCATGTAAATGGAGGTACACTTACATCAAACTATACCTTCCTCATCAACATCCAATAAGTGTCTATATGTGGACAACCCGAGTGGGTAATCAGCCGATATTCCCAAATATAAAAGGTTTATTTTATCGAGGTTGTTTTTGCAACAAATTTTAACACAGGTCCGGGATATCTACATTTAACTAAACAAATATAGTAGGGTTGAGGAAGGTATAATTTAGAGGAAACGTACACGCATTTACGTAAAGGGATAGTGAGATATGGTTAAGGAAAAATCACCCAAGTACACCGAGCCAGGATTTTAGTTATGTCCTCCCCATCCGCGGTAAATCAAATAATATGAACCTGACATGAAATCTATGTGCCCACCAATGTGAGGGAATTTATCATTGGTAGTATTAGTATCAGTATATCTATTCATAATCAAAATATAGCCAATCTAAACATTTTCGATCATTTAATCATCCAAAAGCCCAATGTTGAAATTGTATGGAGAGTGGCAAACCAACACTTTAAAGTGGGGCCTATACTCACCCATGTCATTTTAAAATTCAACAAAAAGATTTGCAATATGTGAAATTGTACCGTTCCATTCTGGTATAGGAAGGTGACATCTTGTATAGTATAACGCCTTAATTCTGATTATGAAGCTGGTCCATTTCATTCGGGTATATGTAAGTGTCCTCCTGTATTTACTATAGCACCGTACTTGAGGCGTACTAAATTTCACAATGAAACTTGATATAAGGAATCATGAAAGCCGGTTAATTTTTGCCAAGAGGTGCGCACAACAATTTTAACTTATGTTCTTGTATCCAGATTAATAAAGATGTCCTGACGGTGCAATTATAGGGTTCTATTGAATTTACTATACATAAAATTGATTTTTTAATCCATACAGAAAAGAGTGTGATTTAGAGACCTTAAGCGATTCTGAACCAGATATACGACGATAAGTTGCAATTAAGTGGGTCTATGCTGGTTTTCAGAGGAAACTTGGTATTTTGGGGGAGTATATATAATCCCTCGGTGGTTTACATCTCCCGTATACTCTCCTGATGTATAGGCAGACTGCCAAGTCTATATAGTGAGTCATACACTAGGAGCAGCTCCAGTCCTCACCACTGAACCTCCCCTGATATACAGGCAACCCACCAAGTCTATATAGTGAGTAATACACTAGGAGCAGCTCTATTCCTCACCATTGAACCTCTCTCTCCTGATATACAGGCAACCCATCAAGTCTATATAGTGAGTCATACACTATGAGCAGCTCCAGTCCTCACCACTGAACCTCCCCTGATATACAGGCAACACACCAAGTCTATATAGTGAGTCATACACCAGGAGCAGCTCCATTCCTCACCACTGAACCTCCCCTGATATACAGGCAACCCACCAAGTCTATATAGTGAGTCATACACTAAGAGCAGCTCCAGTCCTCACCACTGAACCTCTCTCTCC
>CABEEJ010003751.1:5217-16734 GCA_901482245.1 Timema douglasi
GGGGGGATAAAAGGAGGATTGCAAGGGTTTGATGGCTGAGCATTCTTCCTTCTTTTGTAAAATACTTTTTCCTATTTTTGTTACAGGCCCAATAACATAAAAACATTGTTCTTAATTATTTATTGGTGACCTAGTGGTCTAGGGGTAAGGTGTCTGACTTCTGTACTGGGGGTCCATGGCTCAATCCTCGGTCCCGGCACAGATTTATCTGATTGCCAAACTCTTCCTTCACCTCTGACAAGACGTGTATTAATCACAACTTGTGAATGTGGGGAATGCCAGGCCTCCACCGTGGTTTGGATCCCACGTTAAACTGTAGGTCCTCCATTTCATCTCACAATCACCCTACCATTACACATTAGCGTAAGTGCGTATAACCCGAATGGGGAGTAAGACGCGATGATAATAATAAATTTTATTTTGGCACTATGAGGTGAATATGGGGTTTTTAACATGTCCTTTTTTTTTATCAAATCGGCTGTCCTACTTTTCCTGCAAAATGTCTTACTTTTCGACACCCAAAATATGCTATGAGGCCTGACTAAAGCTTTCCCAAACAGTGCAACCATTCTAACCTGGAGGCTCAGTATCTGGTATATCCTTGTCTGTAGCCTAGGACTGTTAATTTTAAGGACATTTGAAACAATGGGATCATTATAAATATTTACTCTGTCTTAACATGTTGCTTTATTGGGCTCAGATTTTGAGTTTTGGGTTTGAGCATATTTTGAGCTTTGAGTCAATCTTTAAATAGATACTTTGCAGTGTCATGGTTGCTACATACAGACAAAACAGGGAAAACCTGGAAAAGTCAGGGAATTTTTGGAAGGGGAAAAAAGGGAGATATCAGGGAAAATAAGGAGTCAGGGAATAAAAAAACATGTCTAATATATTCCATTAATTTTGCAACCAAGCACTTAGACAAAAGTTGATAATACCTAAATAAAATAACTAATAAAACCGTTTATGTTCACTAACACAAACTTTTTTTTAATATGTGATTAATAATAAATAAAACAAGTCATCAACCACCATTAAAACTGGAAAAAAGTAGTCAGGGAAAATTGAAAAATATGTTTGGTAGCCACCCTGAGTGTGTGTGGTGATGCATGAATTGTTTACTCCCCTCGCTACTTGTAGGGATGTGTTTTCATTGAACTGTCAGGGTTAGTAACTTGGTTTTGTTGATGAAAGGAAGAGTGTGGGAGCTTTTGATAAAAAATTATTATTATTATGTGTCCTGTCTTATGACCAGTCCATCCCTTTTGTCAGTGAACTTAGACTGCCAATAATGCGCCTTTTCTTCTCCTTAAGCTCCCAGAATTTTCTTCTTTCCTTAAAGTCATCCAAATATTTGAATCCTTCTCCTTCCTAAGATCCTCTTTTCCTCAACTTTGTTTTTTATGATGTCATGCAGAGGACTGAAAAATCACATTCAAAATGGTTTTCTTCTCACCCACTCTTCTCAGGACTTGTTAATTTGTCCCCCTGATCTTCTCAAGTCTTCTCCAGCTCCACGTTTCAAATCTCTCTAAGTATTTCTTTTCCATCTTCCTGAGAGTCCAAGTTTCTGCTCCATACACTGTGATGCTCCAAATGTGGCATTTCATCAGTTTCTTCCTCAGTTCCAAACTAAACTTGCTGGTCAGCAGTAACTTCTTATTTTAAGCCATGGCAATCCTCGACCTAATTTCTTTAGTGCAGTAGAGATCCTAGGTCAGCAGACTTCCCAGGTATTTGAACTGCTGTGTGTTTTCCATCTCGTTTCCAATTTTGATTTTCAGAAATAGACAGATCTCTCTTTAGGAATTTTAGAACACAAATAGCTTAGTGCACTCAAGTGATATCAAGTACACCTTATTCAAAAGTGTACTATGAACATATTAAGGTTCATTAATTCTTTTAATCTTTTTCTGGTAGGAAACTAGCACCAAGTCAACACCACATGAACAGGGAATGTTTTTTTTATTGTTAAATCTTTCATCCAAACATATCTTCATGGATGCTTTTTTTTAACTTTCCTTAGGAGCATCAAATTTAATCTTTTGGTTAGTTTAAAAGCATATATAAAATTTAATCTTGCTACTTATATTTTTAGATTATTTAATAATAAGCAATTTTATATTTAATTTTTTTTAAAATAAACCAATCTTATTTTAGCACAGGGTATTGACAAAATTTCAATATTGCTAGTACAAGCAATTTTAAGAAATGTTATATCAACAATAACTGACTTATTCAACGTCTAACTTATGACCTGTCAATATCCCTCACTTTGGAAACTTGCACTTGTTACGCCAGTACCTAAAAAAGGACCCGCAAAAGATTTACATGACTTTAAACCTATAAGTATACTTATGTCCCTTTCTAAGGCACTAGAAAATTCCAAGTGCATCAACAAAGCTACTGACACATTAACAAACAATTTGTTAACTGCCTATCAATCAGTATTCATATCACAACATAGTACATGTACTGCGTTGATAAATATCATAGACATTATTAGACTAGCCATGGATAAGCGTGAGCTAACACTTCTTATATTAATAGATTTTTCAAAAGCCTTTAATACAGTGGACTTTAATACTCTATTAGCAAAACTGCATGCGTTATTTAATTTATCTCCAGGCAGTATAAAGTGGATGAGATCATATTTGCATGGTTTCCAGCAAAGTGTTACGATAGGTAACACATTCTCAACATGGCACCCAGTTGAGGCTGGTGTTCCACAGGGCTCAGTTTTAGGGCCATTGCTTTTTTCTCTATATGTGAATGATATCACCAATGCAATACTGTAAATATCACATGTATGCAGACGACCTTCATATTTATATATATTTCCACTGACCTTGCTTCAATAAATGCCTGGTCTTAATTAAATTGACTTAAATTGAACCCTGATAAAACTCAAGCCATTCTTATAGGAACAAGCAGACTACTACTGAATGTGGACCGTTCCCTGCTGACTGACATACGATTAGGAGTAGCCACAGTACAACTGACAACGATTACTAAAAACCTTGGTGTGATTATTGATGGAAAATTTTAATTGGATAGATCAGATAACTTTGATTTGCAAGAAAGTGTATGCCTGCTTACATTTGCTGAGAAGTTTGAAGAATTTTCTCCCAGAAAATGTACAAATTATCCTTGTCCAGAGCTTAATAATGCCACACTTCTACTACTGCGATGCAGTATACAATGACTTAAGAGATGATCTAGCAGAACGGCTACAAACACATGTGTTCAAAACATATTTAACTTAAAACAGCACGACCATATTTCTAAGTATTTTAATAAACTGGGTTTGTCAAGAATAAATGAAAGGCAAAGGCTACACTTATTAGTATTGCTTCACAAAATGTTACCAACATCTCAGCTTCAATACCTCTCCTCCCGAGTACTATTTCTGAGGGATAAATACAGCCAAGCTACTTGATCAGAATCCACTCTACAGACGTCTATTCCCATACATAGATCTCAAGTATATGCTCGTTCTTTCACAGTCCTGGCATCACAGACTTGGAACAAACTAGATAACTACTCGTCATATGACATCACAGGCTTGGAACAAACTAGATAACTCTACTCGTCATATGACATCACAGGCTTGGAACAAACTAGGATAACTCTACTCATCATATGACATCTAAAACTACCTTCAAGCGTGTAATCATGCAATATAATTATATCTTGTCTAACAAGCTAAACTGAGTTCTTTAAACTACTTGAGCTTTAAATGCGTATTAATGAGCGAGCAAATATTTTTCTAATTATTTGAATATTCCTTTATTAAAATTAGCTTGTTTTACTAAATGTACTAGTGTATGTTGTATTCAACGCTGGTTAAGTGGAAGAGAAGGCCTTAACTTCGCTAGATAAATAAAGGCCACTATTATTATTATTTCAGTAAAATAATTTAACGCCTATTTGTTTTTTAGTTATATAATTAAGTTTTAAAATTACACATATATTCAACCCAAGCTCAGCTCTGCTTGAATATCAAGAAACTTGCACTTGCAAGGTCATAAACTTAAATCTGATGCTGGTGGTCATACAATTTAAGTCACCCCTTCATTTTAATCTACTCCCAATAATTTGATATTCTTTACGGAAGTTTATTCTATATCATATTGTGTGTCTGTACACTGGATTTATTCCTATAAGCTCTAGTGCCTAACCACACCGCATTAGGGTTGTATTCCATATTCTTAAAAGATTATAACTATTTTATTACACTATTGAGCCATGACTGGGTGTCTTTAAACTTATTCTGTACTTAAAAGGGACAGAAAGAGAGATATGGTTAAATTTAAGGAAATGGACAAACATAAATTTAGATTGAAGATGGGAAATAAATTGAGAAAACATCCCAGTACACCCGAAAACTCCTATACCGAATAAAGGGAAATTACACATAAACATTAGAAAAAAACATAGGCCCATTTCTTTCTCTTTTTGCTACCCATCTAGGCTATTTGCTAATATTGTTTGAAAGCCTTAAAGTGTGTACTCTTTGCACATTACATAAAATTTTCAAACCTGGACACTAGAATTGAACCTGAGACTTTTGGCTTAGTATGCATATTCATCACACTCTGCCTTAAAATATGAGTGAAGAATGACTTGGATAGCTTAGTGGTAAGAGCATTGGCATATTAAGCCAAAGGTCACAGGTTCGATTCCCGTGTCAGGGTGTTATTTTTCAATTTAATGAATCTAGACTTTTTAGATGAATAAGAAATAACTACAGTATGTAGAAAAGCGAATATTTTATTAATTTTGACCAAATAAAAATTCAGACCTTAACTCACATTTCCTTCCTCTCCACCTTAAGCTTGACACATGAATAAAAGTACAGGAAAGAGAAAAATGAATGAATAAAACTTGTTGAATGTTTTGAAAAAGTTTGTTGGTCCAGATTTATTTAAATTTGTACACTACATTTACCCTCTTTGACGATGAACAGCACAGAGTCATACTGTAATCTCTCAGGGCAAACAAAATGTATATTAACTAATATTTTGTATTGATAATACAACTGTTATCACTTATTTTGCAGGTGTGTAATCTGCATGATTGAATTTGTGGTTGGCGATCCTGTGCGCTACCTTCCTTGCATGCACACATACCATGTTTCATGTATTGATGATTGGTTGATGCGAAGCTTCACTTGCCCCTCCTGCATGGAGCCAGTGGACGCTGCTCTTCTGACTACGTACGAAACAAACTAACATGCAGATATTTAACTGAACATTTCGGAATTACAAATTTAAGACTGAACCAACAGGAGACAAATCCCTTTCCTCTAAACTGATATAACTGTGATGGCAAATTTAAATAAATCGCGTGTGATAACTGTAGCAAGAAAAATCAGGGTAACAATATTCTGAAAAAATAAAATTGTGTAAAAGTACTGTTTTCTATTTGATGTAACAAATTACTTTGGTCAAATCTGACATGTAAGAAGTCTTAGAAAGTAGAAATTTTATTTTCGTATTTATGAAAAGTGCTTGAAATAAAAAGTTGTGATACTAGTTATTATTAAAATCAACATTATTACCAGATTAATATTTAAACTATGCAGGAACATTACTCATACAAAAATTTGGTGCTAACTGCTTATCAATTTTGTTCTCAATAATACTATTAGTTTTATATGTCATAGTATGCTTGAACTATTTTTGTTTTTAATATTAATAAAATTTTATGCCACAAGTTACTTAATATAACCCTTTAAAACTTTTTAAAGTGTTATTTAAATTAAAATATTAATATTTATATTTTGTTGACCTTAAAATGTTTTATTTCGTTGAAAAAATTGTCAAAATCTTGCATATATTTATTTTAATACTATAATTGTATATAATTTTTATTTAAGAATTAACCACACCAGTCGATTGGAAGTCTCTCTATTAATTTGAAATTCATTATGGTTTGGCTAGACATAGTTTGTACTTCATACTTTTTAATTTAGGGTTAGTGTACATTTGTTGAGGGATGAATCATGCACCGATGTAATGTCTAGTCTGGAACAATTGCTATATTATCCACTTTGATTATTAAACTATATGTTTTGGCTGTTATTTTAAAGTTAGTGTTCATGATTAATTTAGTCTTTCAAGTGATTTAGTTGTATTAGGAAAAAATCTATACTGTTCTTTAGCATTCCTTCAGTTCATGTTTTACATAACTAATATTACTTCATTTTCAACTGCCATTATATTATCTTAATTTGCAAACATAATCTCATTTAGATTCCTGCAGTTTCATGTGTATTTATAAGTAATGATTATTTAATCTTTTTTTTAACATAAAATAACCCAAAAATGTATATTTTCACTAGCCTAAATTTAAGTTAGATATTTTTACATTTTATATTTCACAGTTTGTTAGAAATTTCAAATATAAAATTTAAAATTTCCACAAATTTGACAGTATATACCTTATTTGGTTGATTTTAAGGGTTTTTGCCCCATTTTTTAAAATGACTTTTACAATTACCTCTAATTTTGAGGGTAGTCTTTTAGTCACACTTAAAGCTGGATTTTCCTTTGTTGCTCATTAATAAATATTTAATAAAGACAAAATTATAAGCTCTAAATTAAGTGTCAGCAACTTGTCAATCTCATGGCAATTTTCAGTCGCTTGTATAAGAAGATAACATCATCACTGAAAGTTGATCTCTTGAACTCACAAAAAGGCTATTTTAAGTACTTTCAAATAACCTTTGACCAAAGTCTTAAAAGTAATTTAGGTAGTTAAATATACAAAAATAAATATTCTATTTATTCTAAAATTGTTTCTATAAAATCGGGGACACAAAGATTTGAGAGAAGATTAAACATAAATAATAAGTTTTAAGATTTTATAGACAAAAAAAAATCTAAAGTAGAGTGGAGAAATGATGGAAGATCTTGAGAGACCTTTGATAAGTTTATGAATCGATTTTGGCCAAAAAGATTGCCAACCCCTGGGCTAGATCATAAAAAAATATATCTTATTGGAATTTTAAATATCCCTTTAATTTTTCAGATTAAAACTATCCAACATAGATGAAAAATGAGAGATTTTGGTTTAGCCTGACACACTGCAATACCAACCCTGAATACACCTTAACTGAATGAATAAAAATAATATTTAAAATAAATAGCCCATATAGGATTATCTAAATCGGACAAAATTATTATGTCCATATTTCATTACTTAGGCATTGCTTTAGTCAAAACAGAGGAGGGGGATTTCCACTGAAACAAAAATAGTTTGAGATTGCTCAAGACTTTGAACTTTGTTCTATTTTCTAACTTGGGAAAGGGGAGCTTGCTTTCTTTTGGGGTAGCCTCACAATCAATCAATACTGTATTATTGTCCTAATGAAATATTTAATATAAAACCACCAGTAATATAAAATAAAATTTTAGTTCCTTTTGTATACTAGGCCTATTGATATTTTAAGTTTTTATTTAATCATAAAAAAATATATTGAGAAAACCAGTTTGATTTGAAAAATAGTATTAATTTGTGAGGTCCTTTTAAGACCTCGTTAAGAATTTATTATAATTATTAAGATAATGTGTAACACAAAATACTATGTTGAGACGATAAAACCATCCAAATAAAAACATTTTGAATAAAAATTATCACATTTTGTTAAGACTTTGATTTATCTTTAAATTACCTTAAAAATATCCTTGGCACATTCTTGAGTAAAGCTTGATTCACATGTTCATTGAAACTTAAGAACATCTGCTTGAGTGGTACAGCAATTCATATGTTAGCATAGATGCATGTTGACTCGTACATAAAACAGCTAATCATCATCCTCTTCACTGGTTGCATGGTCTAAGGTGCTACTCTCGCAATAGACTAGATTGCCAGTGACTGGGGGATTGTGGTTCAATCTCGGTTGGGCAAATTGAAAGTGGTGTTTCCTAAATGATTACCCACTCCACACAAATGCAGGTACACTTCCTCTAAATCCAACCATCCTCATCCCTAACTCATTAGCATAATTAGTACATATGCATGTGACCTGAACAGGTAGTAAGACATGGTGCTAAAAGAAACTTCATTTCTAACTTTAATTTTCTAATGGATAGACAAATCTTTTAGATTGTCATAATGGGTGATTGTTTCTAATTATCTTGTTGTGAAGTGAAATCAAAATAGACAAACACACACGCTATCCATTTAACTATTTATTTCAAATCATTTCTTTACAATAGATTCAGCTGTATGCTTGTATCACACTTTGTAGGTAGGTGCATGTGAATATTGATCCTGTTGATTTTGAAATTTGATTGGTTTTTTTCATTGTAGATTTTATGGAGTTGCGCAAACAAAGCTGTGATGGTTTTTACTAATGCAGAGGGACCTACACAGTTCATGTAGATTTCTTGAGTTTGATTTAGACCATATTTTATTTCTACACATTTTTCAGTGAATGTGTAAATAAAAAAAAAAGGGTCAGCAGCAAATTATCCCCACACTGTTGATATTTCTAGTGTAAATGTGTTTGTTAATCAAAATCTAAAGGAAATAGAATTATCTATTAAAATATATGGATACGACCCACATATCTTTTAAAAAATGAAAAGTTGCCCAGTGGCTTAGTAATGTGAAACCAGCCTGAAAACACTATAATTATGTAATCTAAGTGGTAGGAAAGGAAGCAAACTTTCATACATTTTTCAAACGTCTAACTTCCTAAGGATCTTATTAAAAATATTCATGGGAATGTGGATGGAATTCACTTCCTTTCCCCATAAGGGCGTTCCATTAATATTGTTATCCCAATATGGGGATGATCACTGATAGCCACTAAAGAAACAATCTCATGTGGAAATTCATTGTGTTTGCTCTTGTCTGGTCAAGCAACGAGTGTGCCACACTATTTAGGGAATGTCCTAAACACGAAAGAAATTGTTTGGTTGACAATGAGGGGAACCAATGGCTAAATGATTATTCAATAATTAAAATAAAAAATATGGTGGTGGTGGAAAACTTAAGTCGAATAAAGAAATTGAAATTTATGAGGTTGTTTCGGAAGTTTTATTTGGCAAAATGTTAACGTTAACAGACATTTTATTACATCTAAAACACTAGGGCCTAGTCATATAATGAAAAGGAAAAGGTTAATTAGTACTTGAAGATAGCCACATGGTGGTCTCCCTTTTCTTCCACCCATCTCCAAACATCCTAAAGCCAACACGAAAAGAACCACTATTCATACTTCTTAGTATACGTCTTAATAGCTCGCGTGCTAACCGGCAAGTGTCTCGATGCTCACGCTTTCCTTGGCAATATCAAAAAACGCTAAATCTGATGTGCTGATTGGCTAGCTGTTCACGCCAAGCCTCCCCTTTCCCCTGTGAAGGCACAGGTGCATCTCACAGCTTCCGTGTACAGTTAAAATAAAACAGCATGGTGCTTAGAAGGGAAAGGTAAAGTTATAAATTTAGATGATGCTAAGATTTCAACATTACAATAATGAAAACTACTAGATTTAAAAGTTAAAGACCTAAAGATGAAGTTAATGAATTGAAATTTAAAAGATATATTGCTTACAACTTTGGACTACTTAGTAATATAGAGATTAATTTAGGCCTAAAAAAGAATAACATATTTTAGATGCTGAAGGCTATTTGTTAAAATAGGCCCAACTGATTGGAAAACAATAATGTACTATGATTGCAAATGAACTTAAGGGAGGGGCGGGGGGGAATTTTGAAAAATGATATATAAAAGGTTATTAAATGTCTTAGAATGTTATAAATACTGGGCGCTTGCAAGCTTATTACAACCATAGTGAATTTAATGGTTTTAAGAATGGTATTAAATTAACAAAATAAACAATGACAAACTAACAAATATAAATGAATTAGTCGAGAGCAAAGGGTCTAAAACCCCGACCACTTTACAAACCATCGGTTTCCCTTTGTTGTCGGTGTGGAAATGATTGCCTATATCTTTTAAAATCCTGTGTGTTTGTTCTTTTCCACATGTGCGTTGAGAATAATAAACACAGCGGCTTATCATCTGACCTTGACGAAACTTAGCTGCACAATCCAAAATAAACGCTGCGGCTGAATTGTTGTTACTTCATGACAATGCAAGGTCCTACTCTTCTGCTTAAACGCAAGCACTCATCGGATCTTTTGGTTGGCAGCAATTGGATCAACCCCTCCTTCCCCCCTAAAGCCCTGACCTTGCGCCTAGTGACCACCTTCTTTACTGCATCTGAAAAGGTTCCTCGCTAGCAAACATTTCCATACTTACAGACTTTCCAAAACAATGTTTAGCAAGTGAATGACTTTCAAGAGATCAAAATTTTGTAATTGTAATAATTTTGAGACAGTATTCACTGACTTCAAAATATTTGGGCGAATTATGAGAAGAAATACTCTTTCAAAACCTTCAAATTTTTGTCTAAATGCTTCAGGACTTAAAAATTTGTTTTTGTCAATAAAATTATTTATGTTAAAAGTCTTTGTCGCATTTCTAAAATTATTTTCAGGCCCTCAGGGTAGGAAATGACAAATATCTTGATGAACAACGAGTTGTTGATAAATCTATAATGTTAATTTAGTAGACAGTTCAAAGATTCCTACTATTTGTAAAAAAATGAGACCTTCCAATTTTTGACTTCAAGTGATGCTGACATGGCATTGTTAAGTAATAAATTAAGTATTTGCGAGCCACTTCGTTGGCCTCATGGTCTAACACGCTACTCTCACAGTAGGCTAGACTGCCGAAGACGGGGAGATCGGGTTCCGAATCTCGGTCAGGTGTAGTGAGGGTGGTTTTTCCAAAATGGTTTTCCACTTTCCCTCTACATAAATGCGGTTACACTTCCTATAAATATAACCTTTCTAATCCCTAAAACCAATAAGCGTAATTGGTACAAAAGCGTATAACGCGAAACTTCTGAAAAAAGAACAAAAAAAAATTATGTGCGTCATAATGTACACTCTGTCGAGATTGAAAGGTAGCAACTTCTAATTCACCGAGCCCGCGAGGTATGATATTCCTCCACACATAACTGCTGAATAGTTTGCCTAGCTACGCCCAACACCTAAGTTAGAGAAGGCCTTAAGTTGTTAAATTATTTCTTGACTGTTGGGAAGGAGTGATGGGGGAGGGGTTATGTCTTTTAGTGATGCCCGAATGGTTTGATTTAATAAATTAATTTTACTTTATTGTTCTGATAATGATAAAATCAATAACTAATATTTACATACTAAGTTAATTAATTATGTTTGCTCTCATTAACATAAGGGCTGGTATTTTTTTAGCTATTAAAAGTTTAACCATGTCAAACGTTATTTGGTCACTGTTGCCCACATTGATTGGTTTTACATGGTAACATAAAGCAAGTCTCCCCATTTCCAGAATCTTCATTACTGTTTATAGCCAATTATAAATTTATTAATGATTAATTATTATATTCCACACATGTAACTTAAATAACAGATTAACTCTAAAAGATTTTTACTTTATTTGTAAGAAGCTGAGTTT
>CABEEJ010003751.1:28287-65694 GCA_901482245.1 Timema douglasi
GAGACCTGTCCAGCCGCGCTCAGCTGATAACGCCCCAGGCAGTAGGCCAGTGAAAATAAAACTCCCCATGAGAAACGATACATGGTCACCTCCTCGCAATGTTTCTTGGGTAGTGCTAAGAACCATGCCATTAAGCTTCAAACATAAACTCCTCAACTTCATCCAAAAATAAATAATAACACAATATTCCGTGCGAAGAATGGCGATACAGATAGTGAGTTATGAACTAAGCCAATACAACAATGGAGGAGTAAGTGTCAAAGAAAAATATATACACTTGAATCAAATTAATGATGTGAAGCGGAAGCCATCTTTATTTTAGCAACACAAATAAGATCATTTAGCTTGCATACATTATTAAAACGTGTTTAATATCCCTACCTCGTTACTATTTACAGTCCTGTTAATATTTAATGAACTGGGTAAGTAATCAGTAACACTAATAACTTACTTTGGGTATTATCTTCTTGGTTGGCAAACCTGTGGAAGATATTTTACTCAAGGAGGGTTGCGGAGGTCGTGAAGGAGGAGCAGGGCGATGAGTTTGACTTCTAACACAACTCCTGTCATAATTCGAGCTAAATGTTGTTTTTACATCTGCAAGAACAACATTAAAAAATATGACTAGTAGTAATATAGGTTAGGGCAGCAAGATTACCTGGGTTATGCCGGTGTAGAAAATTGTGTATACTAAACATTGCAACATATTAAACATATTTCAAATACTATCGTTTAATAAAATGAATTAGTGCCTAATGGCTTGGAAATGTATAATAATACAGTGTAGAAACACTGCACCATAATATAAAGTAACTGATAAAGAAAGAAGTCAACCTGAAAAGATAGTACTTTACATTATTGTATAGTGTTTCCACACCATCTTATTATATACAAATACTAGCTTTTGTCAGCCTTATGTGGCTTACTCAGGATTAACAATTATACTGGTTGTTGAAAGAAAGACTAGTTCCCAAGACTAGTGGTTGGTGGCATTAGTAGTTCACTTATTTTTTGATATATTGTATATATTATTATTGTAATTTATTCTTTGTCAGCATGATGATCAGGAGCGGAGAGTTATGATTTACCCAACCCTTGCACCTAAAACTCGGCATACCCCCAACCAATGGAGGCAAGATAATTTTCGAACTAATTATATATACCTCTATAAGCTATTTCGGAGGTTTTTCGAATAGCAATTGTGGAATTTATAAAACTAGTCATTAACGTTAAAAATATAGAGAGTAAGCCTAGACTTGGTTCAAAGAAAATAGTTTTAAACATACTTTAAAAAATCAAACTAGATAATTCATTAATATCCAATCAGCGTCAAGATTAGTGATTTAAGCAAGTGGTTGAAACTTTGTTTTTAAACATGCATTAAGTAAAAAGACAACTACTTTACTGATAGTGATGCTTTCAATCCTTTCTACATGTCAGTAATTTTCATTTTAGATTATGTAATAGTCCACAATAACTTAAAATGTTACATAAAAATTAAATACAAATGTACAAATACAAAATACAAAAACGAATACAAAAATACAACCTGTAGATTGCTTCTGGAAAACAACTGAAGATAAGAAGGGCAAGGAAAATGATGACAAAAATGGCTAATATTATTAGTATTGGATTAAGCTGTGGCTTGTGAAAAGACATGCCACCTACAATTGTACAAACATCTTCTATCCAAACTACACAGGCATATTATCAAAGAGAACTATGCTGCCATTAATGTTACAAAATAATTACTTTTATAATTGTTAAAATTACATTACTGTTCAGCAATTCTATGTCCCCATTTAATCTAAAGTAATTACTAATTATGGATAAATTTGGATATTTACAACAACTTAATCAAAAATATCCAAGTAATGAATATTTTCTTCAACCCCTGTATTTTTACACTCATCTCCTGCATGAGCAGGCCTGTAGGGGTCTATTCTCTGCCACTGGAGTTGGTTGTAAAGATAAAAAAGTAATTAATCTTTGTTTGAGAGTGAGAATGGGTCTGGATATGATGTTGATATAATGATGGGCCAGTTCCCATATATCTAGCTATGAGGGAATTTAAGCATTGTGTATGTGTCTATTTCAACATACAGTAGGATCTCAGCTCCTGGAGAAGCCATCTATAGTTTGCATAAGCTAATGTTTAAACTGTGTTTTATCTTAATTTATACACCAATATTACATTGTTATCAGTCCTAATATAAACAATGATGTAACCCACTGTTCTATTTCAATTAACCCCATAGGACATGTTGTGTGTAATAAATAAACATTCTCTTAACTAGGCCTATAACAACAAACACGAGTTTAGTAACTTCCACCTTTAGATTTGTGAAGCCACTTCTGTGATGACGTCACCAAAGCGTCTCACGCAGCAACGTCTTTGTTAGTTCAAGCGTATATCTCGAGTGGCGAGCATGTGCTCTTTATTCTTTAATTGTTTATTGTTCTTTCATAAATAAAACTAACAGGACAATTAGTAATAGTTAATCTATTATAAAAAAATTGAATTCACTCAAAACAGATTCTCATAATAATTTACTTATAAATAAATGGTGGATTCATGTGAACGAAAGAAAAAATATTATTAAATACGTAGATAATCCAAAATATAATGAAAATAATATTTTTAGTCCATCATTTAGATTTAATCAATAAGAATATCCCCAGAAGTGAGCAGATCAAAATATGAGATTCCATATAAATCCATTTGGCTCATTTTATGCTATAAGGAAACGTTATATTATGTAATGAAAATGCTATTAGGTTTAATTGAAGGGTTGACTGAAAATATATACATTATAATACCATTCACGGAGAATTAACAAATACTTTCTTGATTGTTGTTTAAGGAAAAGACCAAATCTACCATACACTTGATAAATTAGAAATATGCCGATAACAAATCAACTCACTGTTAATGTCCGAGGAAGTTGAATCTTCAGGCATTTCATATAGAGGAACAGTATTGTTAGAACAGAGCTCAATCTCTTTTTCCGACTGTGCACACCAATCTGGGGTCTTCAAAGATAGCTTCAATTCATGTCCGCATATCTATCAGAAAATCATACTTATTTATTAAGGTTATGACAGGTACAGTAGCCTCATGGCTTCTTTGGTGCCGAGTGACAGCTGACGGCTTTTACAAGTTACCAGACCAAATTATGTATCCCTACGCCGAACCATATGATCTGAAAAAACATGTGTTTAGCAGCTGTCAGTCAGCACCAAAGAAGCCATGGGGCTACTGTATGCTAATAAATGTGCTTTTTAGCATCACGCCTTATACTACCTGGGCGGTTTATATACATATGTACCAATTAGTCTAATGTGTTAGTGATGAGGAAAGTTGAATTGATACGAATTAAACCCGCAATTGCATAGAGGGAGAGTGGAAAACCACCCTCAGTAGACCCGACCTGGATTTGAACCCTGATCTCCTCGGCATCGGCAGTTCAGTCTATTGAGAGAATGACGCATTAAACCAAACAGCAACTTAAGTGGGTAATTGTGTTTCTTACTTAACTTAATTAAATTTAAACATTGAAAGAAGGATAGAAGGTCAGGGCCTACATAGCTACCAGAAAACTGTAGGCCTCAAAGTTCACAATTAAAACACAACACAACACATCATTATGTAATTATGTAACTTTTGGGATACATCAATCCCCTTAAGTTTGAACAGGCATCTGCAGAATCCAAGCCTAAACTTTTTTGACTCGAGAAACGGGCAACATCAGTATCTAAGTGACCATGACAACCTATGGCCATAATGCCCTAGTCCAGACACTGTTTTACTCTCTTCTGTTGAAGAAGGGGACTGATGTACCCCAAAAATTACATAATTATGTGTTTGTTGTGATATTAATTTTGAACTTTGAGGCCTACAGTTTACTAGTAAGTGTGTAAGGCCTTGCCCTTCTATCCTCCTTTCACTGTTTAATTTAATATAGCCGTTTGGCTCCATTTTATTTATTTAATTTAAGTGCACCACATCTTGCTATCTGTTCAAGCTAGCTGCATAGCTACACTATGACTAAGGTAGAATTGGGGAAATCCACCTGTGTACACCTAGTCAGAATTTGAGCCTCAGCCCCTATATTATAAATAGTTTTTAATCTTTCTTTAGATCATTTAAATATCCTAGAAACCCAACTATCTGAAATTCTGGTTTATTTGGAACACCATTTTGGCTAAAATAAAATTGAATATCAACACACCAGGTGTAGTCACGAGAATGTCTGTATGGCGGAGACCGCCATTAGATTAATTGAAGGTAAATAAAAATTTGACACCTGTACACGAGAATGGAGTTCAATTCTCGTGTCCAAGTATAATTTTTCAACCAATCTAAATTAATTAAAAGAAGGACTACTGTATTATTAGAGAATAAAAATCTCTGATTACAGTCATGCCCTGGCAAATACAGTACAATAACACTAAAGATTCTGTTTGAAGGTAGATTGACAACCTCTTAAGTGATAGATATAAGACAAAAACTATTTTAGATTATTTTCAACACCTTTTAAATCTTTTACCAAGAAATCTTATCTTGTTCCTGATAATGTATTATACTATAAATATGTTATATCCACAAGATGTTTAGTACAGGTATATTCAATTTATTACATCCTTAACAGGGAAAAGTTCCCAAAATCACGGATTATTTTGAATTTTGAATTGTGACTTTGGATTGGATCTGGTCCCATCAAATTCGCATTAATGAGTTTTTAGTGTACTAACATGAATTGGTATGGATTTATCTTTATTGTGTTTTGAGTTAGCGTACAACCCAGACAGGTAGTAAGAAAGCTAAATATTATTATAGTATTATTTTGAGTGCCAAAAAATAGTGTTAGATGATATACCTTCCATCCATTACTGTTTCCAGCCTGTGGTCAGTTTTTTATTCAAGCCATATATTTCCCACATATGACTTATAATATAACTTAAGCCTAGGGTACCGTACTTTGAAAGGGGAAATCCACATTTCGCCAATTATACATTTTTCGGCCATGCCATGCCGGGAATTGAACCCGGGACCCTTAGCTCTGTAGACAGGCACGCTACCAACTGAGCTAAGGTGTCAGATTGTTAGATGATAGTGTTGACTAAACATATAGTTGGGTTAAAGTGTGTAATATGTCATGTCTAATACTGAGGAATTCTAGCTTTGTTCACCTTAAGTGTAAAGAATTTTAGTTAAATGTGTCTATTGTATATCAAGCGAAGTTAAGAACAGCACTTGATGTAAAAATGATCATCAACTGTAACCTATTAACCATTAAGGTCCTGTGTGTTGGAATTAACCATAATATTTTGTTAACTAGCTCAGGAGTATAATTCAAACATTATGTTCAAAAGGAGTTTTAATATGTCTATGCACAATTTCACAAGTGATTAAATACCAGGGCTAATCCACTTTAAATGATTTAAAATTCACCAATTTTTCCAGTTAATCAAGACCGACAACTTTGTAGTTTCTCAGTATGTTACAGTAGGGCCCTGAATTACAGCGTTCCGCTAATACGGTGGTTTCCAATTATAGACATACTTCACTATGTTCGGCACCTGTCTCACTTTTACGGCAATTTTCAAGATGTCATCTGCACATTATTGTGTAAAAGAGAGTAACTTTTGGGTATTTCTCTCTCTCTCTTACACACTTTTAATAATCATTCGCTAATTTTGAATGAATATGAGATATATCAATAAATTTTTACACTCACTGGCAGCAGCATAGTTACATAAGGTCTTTAGCTGCAATCTTATGTCGATAATTCAGTCTGTTTACAGTATTCGTACACTCAGTTTTTTTAATTAGTTGGATTATCTTATATATGGTACTGAATAATATTCTTTACTATTTACAATGAATTCTACGTGTAGTAGTGATAAAAAGAGGACCCATAAGCCTCTTACTTAAAATGCCAAGCTAAAAATTATTAAACCAAGTGAACAAGATATGCCTTTGGCCAAGATAAGCTAGATTTGGCTCACACAACTGTTAGTACAATCATAAACGCTAAGAAGAAAATGTTGAAAAAAATTAAAAGTGTTACACCAGGCCTACTATGTCACACTTATGATAGAATAAACATGCTATTAGGATTTTATATGCATTTCAAGTTTTAACAAAGGTTATGTTCTGCTTTATTAAGGGGCCTTGGAACCTAAGCAGTCATATGAGCGAGGCCCTACAGTGTATGTAAAGCTATAAATAATATAACATTGTTTTCACGATTTTCTATTAAATTCTCAACACATGAATAGTAAAATAAAAATGTTTCAGCTCTCTTAGCAAAATTGCATGAATTGGATTAAGATAATAGTTTACAGTTGTTTATGCATTTTGTTGTTTAAAATATTGTGACTTTTCCCTGCCCATTCAAATTTCTTAACTTTTACAGGTTTTCATTGTTTTTCATGTGTGTATTAACCCTTAAGTATAAATTATATATACACGTTTATTTAAGCTTGAATAATAATAATAATAATAATAATAATAATATTTAGCACCGCGTCTTACTACCTGTTCGGGTTATACGCTTTAAGTACCAATTACTCTAATGGATTAGGAATTGGGAAGGTTGAATTAGAGGAAGTGAACAGGGAGAGTGGAAAACCATTTAGGAAAAACCACCCCCAGTTCACCCGACCGAGATTCAAACCTCGATCTCCCCGTCCTCAGCAGTCTGGCTCAACACGACAAGCGTGTTAGCCAACTACGCCACAGAGTCGGGTTTTAAGCTTGAAGAAGCTAAGTGAAATACATTTTGTAACTAAATCAGACATAACATTACAGGCTTTTGGTGAAATAGAGTAGTATAAAGCTGTGGGTAGATTATATATACAGTTCTAAACTCATTCAATTAAAATTGATCAAATTAATTTTATAGTATGAAAGATGAGCAATGTAGCAAGAACAAATAAACTGAATTAGACTGATAGAATAAAAAATGTTTGTAAATAATGTATAACAAGAGTAAGAGTCGCCCTGACTAAACATAGAATATGTCTGTATAATATTTTACTAAATATTGACATAATTTGTATTCTTGCTGCATTAAAAATTGAAATAAATCAGTACTGACTATTGTATTAATATTATGAACGCATTATTATTACCCTGCAGCAATAATAAGCTACGAGTATAGTTGAAAATTAATTTGGGATGACAAAGTTAAAAATAAATGCTAAAGAAATAGGTATCTTTTAGAGTAAGCCAGCGAAAAAGGTTTCTGTACCACTGATCGAGAAGATCTCAAAAATCGTTGAGCCATCAATCTTAGATGACAAACACAGTCAATAAGGCTGTGTTGTATTATTTTTTTTAGAAAGACAACAATGTGAAAACAATTTATATTTAATCAATGAGAGAGTTCAAACTAATGAATGTGTTTAGTGTGGAGAAAATTATATTTAGCTTTAAAAAGCAATAAATACCTGTGTGAAACCTTTCTTGGCTGCCACCAAGGCACATTGACCATCTCGGAATGTCACCCACATGGTGTCCTCAACAAATCTAACAAGAATGACTTCTCCAATTTGGCTCAGCTCTTGAAGGAGTGTCATTATGAAATTATCATCAAATATTTCTTCACTAGTATTTTCCGTTAATGCCTAGATAAATAAAATCAAGCAGAATTACAAATTACAAGCCTCACAAATACATAAAGAATTTTTTGTCTTAGATAAATAAAAAAGTCAAATATATCTTAAAAAAGTGTTTCAATTAAGAGCACTTGAAATACAGGATATATGTGTATATATATATGATTAAATTTGTATGAATTGTGTTACATTGAAAACTACATATGCAGTTCACTTGTTGAGGTAATGCAACTATAAGGCATTCACGAGCTAAGTTTACCTGAATGACCGCTCAAAATGTTACTAGAAGTAATCCCTAATATATCACTACGCCAACAGCTGACATCTATCACTTTGGATGACTGTAATGAAAACAGATGGTAATATATTAATGTGATAGTTAACCACAGCAATTTAGGCCAATATTATTTATATATTTTTTTGAGGTCGGACACAAAGTTTATTTATAATTTTACTCCCCTTAAAAAAATATTAACACCATTTTCACAAAAACTTCTAACAAACAAAGCCTCAAAATGACGACTGACGAATTTAAACCATATGATTGAACATAGCGGTAAACAAGTTTTTTACAATGATGCGGACACACAGTTGATGAGAATACTTTATTCAGTTAAATATTTCAAAATACGATAAAATAATCATAAAATCATGTATTGTATGTAAAAAAAAATGACAACAATTTATCTGTTTTCCAAGTAAATATGATACCTGTATTAAAAGGTATTGATGAGTGCACTATATTACACAAAATCAGTAACGTTCCAAAACAAAAAATAAGTACTTTTGATTATGTTTAAAATATTGTTTCGAGTTGGACAAAAAGATATTATTTAAAAATATGAAATAATATGAGAAAACTTAAGTTTAAGTTATTTTAAATGTAATATATAACATGTAATTAAAGATATTTACATTTATAACAAAACTGTGATCTTTTACAAGTGTTGGCAACCCAAAACCTAAACATATGATTTTCGAACTGTCATCCAGGTAAAATCCTATCGTGAATGGAATATACCCCTGGTCTACAACTAAAAGATATTGCCACCATCATTACCACACCACATATTTACCATTGAGAAACAAAATTGTGGTTCTCTTGTTCTAGTGTGGTCAATCCTCCCTCAAATATACAACGCTTTCAACACTTGATTGTCAATATTATCAGTACCGTAGCTCCTTATTCTAGCAGTAATAAAGTTACACAGTTTGGTATAAGTGTTCCTACTTGTCGCCTAGTATGACCACCTGCATATAAAACAAGGCTCTGCGTGCTTGTGACCAAGTCGCAATGTTTTTGCTCCAGCGACCAGGTGGCAAGTATAAATGTAGCCTAACTATTACATAAATATTAACTGAATTAAATTTTTTTATGTGCAAAGCATATTAATAAAAACTAGCTTTATATTTTGTATGTATTTATTTACATATTTAGTTGCATGGAAATAGCTAAAAATTATAGCACTTTATGAATTATTTTATCAGCAATGTATTGTTTTCAGACAACATTTAGTATTAGGCCTACTTATCAGTTTTATTATATTTTATAATGTGTATTTATTATTCTTAAAAAACATGATAATATGGTAATAAGGAAGCAGATATACAATGTTTGTAGAATTCAATGTGAATTAATATTTAGAATAAAGATAATAAGAAAGATATGTAATGTGATAATAAACTTTAATGGATGATCAAAGAAGATTAATTGAAATGGGAATTGTCAATTTAACATTAACTTTTTAATACAACTGTTAAGTTAATGTTAAATTGACAATTCCCATTTCAATTAATCTTCTTTGATCATCCATTAAAGTTTATTATCACATTACATATCTTTCTTATTATCTCTATTCTAAATATTAATTCACATTGAATTCTACAAACATTGTATATTTATTAATTAAAAGTAAAGTGTTATACACAAAATGTTTAAAGCATATGAATGAAAGTAAATTTTTCATCCCAAAAAGAAATTTCATGATTGTGGCTAAAGTCAATGTTTCCTGAGAGCAATGAAAATAAATGTTGATGTCATTTACTTATCACCTACATGTAGTATTGTTCACTAATGGAGGAATTTCAGGTACCTTTTGACATCTTAACAACAGAAAGTTATGAAATTTGACAACAGTTAACTGAGAGAGAGCGAGGATCAAAGTTGTTCTCCATAAGACCAGCCGTTCCCTCAGCAGTGATATTTAGTGTATCTTGAACCCCACTCATATTGGTAGGAAAGGGGAAAGTGGTAAGAAATTAATAACTTAGCACAGCCAAACTACATTATCTTGCTTCCCCGATACGTTTTATACTATCTTGCAGTTCACTTTTTGATTATATTTATTTTTGATAATAAAGTAAAGAGGCCAGGTTGGCTGTTAAAATGAAAACTATACCAACATGGACAACAATAGTAGCATCTGGAGGACCCAAATCTTGTACAACATCAATGAACGCTTGACTACGTCGAGCATCATCCACTTGAAAAATGTCAATGTCAATAATGGCGATTACTGGGCGATGATCACTTTGTTTTAACTCTGCTCGTCCATAATGAACTAAAGTACCTGGGTTCCAATCTTCTGGGAGATCTACAAGAAGAAAATAAAGTAAGCAATTTGTTTTGGCTAAGATTTCAAATAAAGAGTTAATGGCATTAGCATTTATATTTATAAATTACTTAATCAAATAATGATAAGTGTTGTACATAAGATGAATGTATTTCTAATCATTTAACATACATACATACCTAATCACGCTGTTCCCTTATGGGGTAGGCAAGAAAATGTGCATGTCTAGTCTATTCATTTTGCAGCAAATGTGATAAGTTTTGTGCCTAGTTTATTTTATGTGAAATGAAATTCAAGTTATAAAAAAAAAGAGAATCAAGCAAAATTGCTCTATGCAGTTGTACTTGAAGTCAAAATCCGGTCATTCAACTCAGTTGTGCATCGGGAATAAGTTATTTGATCATACTCAAGTAGATAAATTAATTAAAAATAATGTCTAGGTTTGATGTGTGTGCAAGCTTTATGAATTTCCTTGTAGTGGTAGCTAAGGAATGGAATATAATTATATTTTATAGTACTCATGCTGATGTAAAGATATTTAGTATTGTAACAAGATGCTTATGAGCAAAACTTTAAAAACTATAATTTTTTTAAATAAATAAGTACCTGCTCAAATACTGGAACCTAACCTGTTGCAAGCTTTAAGATGTAACAAAAACATTTTGACAGTGAGGTATTTCAAATGAAAGCTTTCTGAGGCAGTGACTATTTCAAATTTATTTAAAAGTATTAAGGAAGTGTAATAAGTAAAACAATCTTTTTTAATAGATAATAAAATGGTCCTTTATCTCAGATAAGCAAATGCATTTGGGAATATTTGTGTATGAAATCCCTTTAAAAATACATTGCTGGTATAGTACAGCTGTAAAAAAAAAGTGTAAAACAAACATTCATAGTCCAAGTCTTCTCTTTGGTGGATACAATAATAAAGGATTCGTGTATGTAAAAGAAGTCAACTAAAGGACTTTTACACAACATTGTGAAATTTATTGAATAAAAAATATGGTGATCTTAATTAAAATAGGTTCACTCTACACAGGTCAATTTGCAAATAAACATTCTCAATTTCTTACGGATTGTTGAATATACACTAAAAATGGACGTTTCTAAAAGGAAACATAATTGTAATCAAACCTGTGTCAGGAATTTGTTTTCTTCGTTTCCAAAGGACCCTATCGGTCCATGCTGGAGCTCGACATTTTTCACTGGTATCATAGTCATCCGAAAATAGGTCGTATTTATATGTAGGGGCAAAGAAAATGTCTCCCTCTAAGAAGTTTTTGAACACATTACCCATTTCTTGTTGAGTCTAAAACATTAAATATTAACACACTCTAAATGAGTTTATTATTTTATTACAATGAAACTTTTTACAATAATAAGGGAAGTTTAACACAATTGCATCCACATTCGAATGGGGTGAACATACAAAAATACCTGTGGAGTCACCCTCAACGCAACTGGTGACTGTATAATGTGAGTTTAATGATTTATACTGCACAAACGTCTTACTACCTGGTCGGACTATTCACATGATTATATACACTGAGGTAAGGATGAGGAAAGTAGAATTTAGAGGAAATGTACCTGAATTTTAGTGGAGGGAGGCTGTAAATCATTTAGGGAAAACACTCTGAGTACACTCATCAGGATCAAAACCTGTCCTCAGCAGACCAATCTAATGAGAAGGTAACGCCTTAGACCAGGACTATGCAATTAGTTAACATCCCCTACAGTGGCGCAATTTACTAGACTGCAGATGACGGGTAGGTATGGGTTCAATCTCGGTCACATGTTTACAAGTAGACAAATCTTCTGTGGATATATTTTGTTTTCAGCAAAAAAGTTTTGAATTTTTTCAAAGAGAGCTTGTCCAGTAATATTTTCTTCCAGAGGATTCTCTAAGAAAATGGCTGCTGTCGAAATAATGCGCGAATAGGCTCAACTGAGGGATAGTTGTGGTATCTTTTCACTCATAACCTGCTATTGTTTTCGCCCACTCCAAGTTTGTGCAGATTATGTTAAATGTTTGATATAGTTTTTCTTCTTCTTCATTAATTACTTCATTTAATAAGATTATCATAGTGTCTGCAAACTCCTTTGTGATCATATTTCAAAGTAAATAAAAGAGCAAACACAAGCAGTAAACGTCCAACTGCACTCACAAATGAAGTCTTGATGAAATATTTTCAATTTTTCAATCAATTTCCTAATTATTCCTGTCTTTTTGTTATGCCTCATAAATATTTATTAAAAAGAGGAATTTTAGTAATTATAACTAATTAAAATCTATGTACTAACATGATTAAATTAATTGGTAGCCAAGCTATCCACATCTACTGCACACAATTAAGAATTGACTTAAACAAAGATAAAACAAAAAAGGGGATCAAACTTACATTAAGTTGATCATGTTGTAAGATTTGATCATAATCTTTCTTTTTTATCAATTCTTTCATTTCATCTTTGTCCATATCCACACGATAGTTGAAATCACCACACCAGAAGACATAGTCATGTGAGTTTAGAGTACGACCCTGTAAAAAAAAATATATATATAATATATTATTAATTTTAGAATTACAGTTCCTTGATGCAAGAGATGTTGTAAGCGCTTTGAAATAATTCATACTTTGCTTTAGCCTTACATTAAGACCAAATACAACCTCAATGTGTAATTGACTATTATTTAATCTGTTCATTATTTTGTATATTAAAATAAAAATCTTACCATGGGAAACGTTATTTTCCTAGTTATTTCAGCATAATCTGCATTTCTGTCAGTTACTTGTGACTGTCCTGCAGCAAAGTGTGCACACACAAAACATAGAGATGTGCTGTAAAAGACGCATCTTATTGCTGAAGCGCCTTTATTTCCTGCGACACAAAACCAAATATCATATACAAACATATTTTTACATTTTATAAAGTAATAGTAAAATAAGTAACTAAATATAAGATTGAGGAATAATAACTTTGATAATGTTTAAAGCATTTTGTAAATGTAATAAATGTGGTATAAATAAAACTATAAGATGAGTTAGTTTGATGAATTTGAACATAATAATATCTGATAAAACCTAGAAATTGGTAGAGGAATCTCATGATAAAAATTCCATTAAATTCACAACGATCCATTTCAGTTTACCTTTGATTTCTCAAGAATTTAGTTCTTAGCAACAATTTTGGAATTTTCAGAGTGGAAAATTTCAACCTTATAAACCACATTTACAAGTCTATACATAAATAAAGGCATATAACATAATTTTACATTCATTCCAGTAAGACCAAACACTTGTATTACTAACAGTTTTATTAATATGCGACAAGTGCAACATCTGTTTGGCCCTACCTCAGCTACCTAGTCTATCCCCTTAAAAGAAAAATACACAGTTTGTAGGGGTCTAAATTATAGGTGGGACTCTTAAATGCAATGTATTAACAACAGAAAATCGTCAAATAAGAAATACCAACTTTTACTTCACATCCATTACTGTTTCCAGCCTATGGTATGGGTCACTTCTTTATTCGAGCTGTATATTGCCCACTACCGGCTGACTAGGCCTGACGTAGCTTCATATACTTTATAACCTAATTTAAGACTAGGACAGGCAAAACATCCAATCCCCAGCCGTTAATTTAACAATGTGAAAGGGTAAACCCACATTTCACCAATGACAAATTTTTTGGCCATACCGGGAATCGAACCCGGGACTCTTAGCTCAGGAGACAGACACGCTACCGACTGAGCTAAGATGTCTGATTAAGATACCAACTTGACTGACTTTAACATTTTACAAACCAGTTGCTCCCCCAAGTCCTGTCTTGACTGAATCTACTGCAACATCTCGAATAAATGGTGTATGCTCCGGCCGAATGAAAAGATAGATACATACACCAACCAGCTGAACATATGTCACCATCACATATTTTTGATCTCGAGATAGAACTTTCTGGAGTTCTTCTCCCCATGCCTTGGCATTTTCTGAGCTAAAAGTAAAACACACAAACTGTCCAATTTGCTTTGAGCTAATACAAAATAACCTTATACTGCTAAGTTTATCAATATTTTTTTTAAAACTGCATTATTAATGAACTCTTACAAAATTGGTGAATATAGTAATTGTTTTTTCTATTTACACTGTCTTAAAATATTCTATACATATTTTAAATACTTAACTATAGCATAATGGACAAAAGTCCAGTTGTTAAAATGAAGAAATTTTATTTTAATATTAGTTATATAATATTATATGTTCAATATTGAATGGTGGACATTACAACACAAATGTACCATTGCCCCAGCAGGTCTCAAGACCCATTTGGGTTGTATGCATGTGTATATTAATTAGTGTGTTAGGGATAAGGAAGGTATAATCTAGTGGAGCTTTAACTGCACTTGCATGAAAGCAGAATGGAAAACCATATAAAAAGAACCCATTACACCCCATAGATTCAAACCCCGAACTCGATATCACCAGTAAACCAGACTAAATGAGCTTGACATTAAACCTGGATGCCTACCTACCAGTGCAGGTAAGGTAGGTGTTGAGAATTAAATAATGATAAAGGTGTAACGACGATGAAGAATCAGATCTGGACAAGTATCGCTAATTTGGCAATCAATGTAAGCAATTATCATGACAAAATAGGAGGAAACATGAGCTTAAATACACACTCCTCACAAAAGCTATCTAAAATTTGACCTGTTAAAATGTTTATAGAACTTAATTTATTTTGTAAATATGTTTAGATAATATAGATGATCAAGTCTGTTGAAACCTCTCCTAATTAGCAGGGCCAGGAAGTTGATGACATTGCATCTTTTTTCTGTGAAGTCAATCACAATGGTAACTTGTATATAAATACATTTTATGACACCCTGATATAGAAAATATGACTATTAATGTGTTTTTCCCCCATATTTGAAGAATTTTACAATTTATACCATTTTCTAACATATTTACAGCATCATTTATCTTGTTTTTACTCTTATTGTGTATTTTATGTCATTTTTAAAATCCTTACATAAAAATCGTAGCACACAACAGGTAATCTTTTAATGCACAAATTCATTATTTCTATTTACTTGGAGCATTCATTTTCTCATGATTAGTACGACCAGACATGAAACAATGAGCAGAGTCGAATGTTTTCTGACAGAACAGTACCAAAGTGTGCATGTATTTTTAGATTCTTATCTTGTTTATGTTTCAATGGAAAACCCCAATGCTGGAGAAAGAGTTGGCTAGCTTGGAATTTCCAAAGGATGGGAAATGTTTAAAAAATGAGGTGGCCCAATGGCTAAATAATTTTATAATAAAGGAATTTGATAAAATAAAAGAACAAGGAAAAATATACTACTAAGAGTAAATTTGATAAAAAAAATGTCCATCTAGGGAAAGAGGAAAAATGTGGGAAGAACCAAATGCACATAGGTGACATCGTCTTCCTTTCTTCTGTCTTCTATAGTAGAAGTAGTCACATAAACATTTTAACATAAATTGATTAATATTTCGGCATTGTTGCCTTTATCAAACACAAAGAAAGAAGAGTGGACAAATAACATAAACACTGGATTACTCCATTTTTAATTTAAAGAAAAACTGCTTAAACCACATTGTGCCAACTGTTTTTGGGAGGAAAGATAAATTCCTTGGCTATGGTTAGAATTGATAGAACTATTAAAAAATTTTATAATAAATAAGAAAATAAATAATTATAATGATAATGATAAAAAATATTTTTAAAAGACTAATAATAATAATTTGAAAAATGTTAATCTTATAGAAAGAAAGAAACTATCTTCTGTTGAGGCCTGATGGTAATCTTGATTTGGTAATCCATTGGTGGGCCAGTTCCCACTGTCTAAGTTGAGAACTGTTGAACTGTTTGGGAAATGCTCTTAATATTTTGGTGGTGTATCAGGTTTGAAAGTACTGGTTGTGGGTACCGGCATGAACGGGTACAAGCTTGTCCGAATCATTGTGGTTTGTGTCAAAACGATGATTGATCATTCGCTGTCTGAGAGAATCTGTAGTGAAGCCTATATATTCTGCATCACATGAATGTAGCTGGTAGGTGGATTCCACAGGTGCTGCAACGGGTGCTACCGCAGGGGTATGAACCTTTGGTAGTCGGTTTTTTTTCTCAAATTCTCTTGGGGTCAGGAAGTTTGGGATGGACTAGAATATTATGGAAATTGGGTGGCCATTTGAAAGTCGCTTTTGGGGGTGAACTAAGAAGGTTTTGGGTCTGGGTGAAACTGGTTAGGAATTTGTAACCACTTTTAAGGATGGTGTTGATATTTTGTAGATCAGGATGGTATTGAGTTGTGAGAGGGATGTCCTCAACTTTTTGAAGTTATACTTCTTTAGGCGCGTTATGAAAACATTATGAGAGTGAAATTTTAAGATGCGCGCGCATCACTGTAACACAAAAGTAACAGGTTGAAGCTAAACCGCTCATTAAGTCTAAAAAAAAAGAAGCTACCAACAAAATAGAAATAGAACCTCTGTTAGTCGCGCATGTTGGTACGCTCGTCGCCTCTGATCACTGTTTTCATATATATAATATTTATCCACATGTTTCTAGTTTCTACATTCACGTGTTT
Organism: Timema douglasi; assembly: GCA_901482245.1. NCBI lineage: Eukaryota > Metazoa > Arthropoda > Insecta > Phasmatodea > Timematidae > Timema > Timema douglasi. The sequence goes on from CABEEJ010003751.1 coordinate 45,100, forward strand.
TAGTTTCATACAAGTGCGAATTATATATGTGCTAATAAATTATGTCACGCAAGTTGGTACGCTCGTCGCCTCTGATCACTGTTTTCATATATATAATATTTATCCACATCTTTCTAGTTTCTACATTCACAACACGTGTTTTAGTTTCATACAAGTGCGAATTATATATGTGCTAATAAATTATATTCAGTAGTGATTTAAATTGAATATTTTGATTAATATTATTTACTATTCGTAAATATTAGTGAAAAAAATTGTGCTTATGGACTTTTTCAAGTGCTCCAACATAATTGAGGTTAACTATCCGTATGTATTATTTATTGATATAAATTAAAGTATTATTATTTAACATAATTAATACTAAATATTATTAAATTATTATTGTTAAATATTTATTATTGGTTATTTAATATTTACAAAATAAAGAAATAAAACATTTAATAAACTTTTTGATAAAAATGAAAAGTGAATATTAAATTAAGAAAATAATAAATATTTAAAAAATTAATAAACTTAAATTCAATTTTTGAATTTATTATTAAATTTATTCATTTACTTTTGAAATATTAAATAATCGATAATAAATATTTAAAATTAAGAATCTTATAATATTTAGTACAAATTATGTCATATATATTTATTATTTTCTAAATNTATTTTCTAAATTTTATTTTTATAATTTTATATATATATATATATATATATTATTATATTATTAAATTATTAATTTTCAATTTTAAATATTTATTATTAATTTCTAATATTTAATTCTCTACAATAAATCTTATTCATCAATCTAAGATTCTTTTATTTATTTAATTTTTCAAATTTAAACTGAACTTTATTGACTGTGTTGACTATCCTTTTCCAGTCTTTTTATCATTTTATTTTATTTAATTATTTGCATGCAATTAAAAACTATTTTTTAATGATGCCAGAGAAGTATAACTTCTCACACGCGTACATAAGTACACACACAATTTTTTTTTTGGAGGGTCATAGTCATCCCTGGAGAGTGCTCTGGAGATTTGATTGTCTATTAGAGGTTTGGGGTTACCTCTGGTTTTGAAAGTTGTAGAGAGTTGTTTACAATATTCAGTTAAATCATCGGGTTCTGAACAAATCCGTTTGGCTCGGGTGGCAAAAGTGAATGGTAGAGACCTTTTTGTGTATGAAGGATGGCTACTATGGTAGTGGAGGTATTGTTGGTGATAGGTGGGTGTTATACGTACAGTGGTACGAATTTGGTTGTTTTCAAGGAACAGATTCACATCAAGGAAGGTAAGACTATGCTGTGATTTATTGTGGGTCAAGTTTAAGGGGCTGCAATTGTTGAGATTACCTAGAAAGATGTCCAAGGATTCTTTGGAGTGAGGCCAGATCATGAAAATATCGTCGATGTAGCGAAGCAATAGATAGTGTTTGATGGGTTGATAATGTAGAAAGCGTTCTTCTAGTAGTCCCATGTAAAGATTTGCATATGAAGGAGCCATGCGTGTACCCATAGCTGTGCCCTTTATCTGTAGGTAGTGTCTCTAGAAAATGAAAGTTGTTCAATTGAAGGATCAATCTAGCCAGCTCCACCAGGAAAGTAGTAGTAGGTTTGGACCCAGGAGGTCTGCGCTCTAAGAAATGCTCTATTGCTGACATTCGATGTACATGAGGGATGTTAGTTTTTAGTGTGCTGTGACATCAATAGCGACCAGAAAAGAGTTTGGTGGAAGGTTTTTAATTTTGTGAATTTTGTCTAAGAAGTGTTTTGTATCCTGTATGAATGAGGGAAGTTATTTTACAAAGGGTTGAATGTTTGAATTAACCAGAGATGAAATTCTCTTAGTTGGAGAGCCGTAACCAGATACAATCGGATGTCAGGCGGAGGTCTTATTTCTTTGTGGATTTTAAGGAGGAGATAAAGTGTGGGAGTTTGAGGTTTTTGTGGAAAGAGAAGTTGAATTGAGTTGGTGGTGAAATTCTGCCAGGGACCTTCACATTGTAGGAACTCTTCACTCTGCGCATTGTGATCTTCAGTTGGGTCCTTTGTGAGTGGTCTGATAGCTGACTTTGTGCCTTTGTGATATAGTCGATATGGTTCAAGATGATTGTGGTGGAGCCCTTGTCAGCTGGTAGGATGATGATATCAATGTTGTTTTTTAGTGCTTTGATAGCTTTTTGTTCGTTAGTGTTGAGGTTCCGTTTCAAAGGTAGTGTCTTCGGGAAGAGTGGATCGGCAGTATTGGAAAGGAGGTAAGTGATGAACTGTTCCAGAGGGTGTTCTGAAGGTAGTGGCGGGGGGGTACCAGTCTGAAGGTGGCTTGAACTTGTAGAGGGATGGATCTATGGCTTTGTCAGGGATGGTAGTGTAGGATTTGTTCTGGAAGAAATTTTTCAATCTTAGAGTGTGAGCATAGGAAAGGACATCATGAACTAGGGCAAAGTGATAAAATTGAGTGTGAGGTGAAAAGGAGAGACTCTTGGGTCAACCTTACCCTCTTTTTTATTTTGGAATTATACTTTGGATGGCTTCAAACGAATCAGAGTCATTTATGACAGCTTGCAATCTCAGACCTATATTGTGTGTTCTTTGATTCTTAGATGAAAAAGTACCAAAGTTTTGGCCTTAAAGAAAATATCTTAGTTCTGAGCCATTAAGAAATTTGCTGCGAGGATTTTTTTTCCCTTAACTCCACTAGAGATAGCTTTGGAAGTTATTAAATGGCATTACCTTTTCAGAATGGTCACATCTAGAGATGCTTATCCTGCAGAAGTGGGAAGATACAAATTCCTAGAGAAAAGACTAAGCCATTCCTAAAGTGAGCCTCACATGATTCTCAACATGTAACAGTACAGTATTTGTTTTTATTTTAATTACCAGTGTTTATTAATTGTAACTAATAGAGCTTGCCTGAATAAATACTACAATCACTCAAGAGTATCAAGTCTCTCCTCAACCATCCAATTATAATGATAAAATGTCAAAATAAAAATAAATAAAGATAAACTTGAAAGAACACCCACTTACCTAGCAGCCATTATATTGCTAGCATTTAAATCTACTATTTCTTCGAACCCTATTGCATAGATATCAATAGGTACTTCAGCTTCAGATACATTTGTAACATCCACAAGAGCTAAAACAAATTTCACATAAATCAATACTCAATAATAGTTATAGAGCATTAGAGTAAGATGGCCAGTCACCAACTCTCAACAATTGTAATGCCTCTCAACTTCCAACACAACTCACACCCACAGCCAAATCCAGACATATACCACCTCCAATTCCCCATTCTACAAGCTAAGCAAGCCAGACACTTGACAGCTATTATATTAATTGACCTTACAACATAATTAATAATAGTTGAAAATATTATGCAGCATCAAAATCTTATCACAATTAATACTAAAAAGTGTACAAAACCAACCAGCAGCTTCAGAATCTAACATATAAGATATTGAAAATAATCAACTTACAGTGAGATTTTGATAGCCTTGGAGAGTCTAAAAGCCAATCTGACAAAGAAACATCTTTGTAAACAACACTACGGAAGTGTTTTCCTCCATTGACGTTGTATGTACCAACGGCAATTCTAGCTGTCCTAGGGAGCATGTACTCTCTATACCGCTTACACATCTCCCGCAGCACATTGGTTGAAGCTAAAACAAGATGAGCACCAAATTCCTTTAAACATGGCTCACATTCATATTATCATATATATCTTGGGGTTGAGTATGTGTCTTTAGTAAGGTACAGTACACCACACAGAATTTATTGCTCCTTTACCAAAACATGGAGACAATCACTTAAAACTCATAAAATGTGTGAAACAAAATAAAATAGTGTTGCAGAAACATTCCACCAAAGAGCATACATGAAAAAATACACACTTCTACAGAAACCTAGAGTAATAAGTCACTTTTTTGATAGGTTAGGAACAAGAGCACTGAAGAAAGTCAAAACATAGCCTTAATTTAGTTTGCAAATGCATTAGGGCCACCAATAAATGTATATAACACTTGTGAATGTGTTGAAATCCAAGTACAATATGAGAAATGTCATTATACTGTAATCACAAAAATAACTATGAACTTTTTACAATATAGTTACAAAAATATTAAAGTTTGAATAGTTTGGTTATTTAAACATAAAAATAAATAATATTAATATTTTTAATCATAGATATAGGAGATTCAATGCAAACAATTAAAAAAAAAAAAAGAGTGCCCGCCGAACAACGTCTATTCTAAGATTGAATGATGAAAGTAACAAGATGATGCATAGTGGTGACAAAACAAAACGAAAGAGCGAAGCAAGTGACAAAATTTGGAATTGTGGTTATAATCAAAACCAGACAAAAGAGTGAAGTGGTGAAACTCGAAACAGCAAAAGTCAAAGTATTGTTATATTGAGAAAAAAGCAACATCTCTGTTCACCAAAGAGCATAGCAATTAACTTCCCATTTCACAGACCTAAATTTTAAAAATATATATTTGCTAATAGCTCGGAAACTATTGGGTTTATAAAAATATGTTTCAAATAAAAATGTTCTAGTTTCTAATAGTATTATAACTTTGCAATGTCAAGTTATTTACTACCTCCAAGAGTTAAGTAGATAGTATAAAAATTTTGAGATGTCTGCTGTTGTAAAATACCTTCAAAGTCATTTTCCTGGAAAAATGAGATGTGTCATTTTATCTGTAATGTTAAAACATTGCCTGGATACAAATATTAATCAAAATTGTTAGATATCATATTCTGAAAATTGAAAAATGACACCTGAACACTGGAATCAAACGCAGTTCAGGTGTCATTTTTCAATTTTCAGAATATGATATCTAAATGGTGTTATCCTCACTAAAATGCATAAATGATGCTGTTTGATTCATTAAAATTGTTAGAGCCAATTTTGAGTAAATTGATTTTTTTCTCTTTTTGTCCTTAAGTAAACTACCCTTAATTTTATGGTTAGATATCTAATTCCAAAAAACTACTTGGTGGTGGTGACCTGGCAGTCTAGGGGTAAGGTGTTAGACTTCTGTGCTGGGGGTCCGCGGTTCAATCCTCGGTCCTGGCACAGATTTATCTGATTGCCAAACCCTTCCTTCACCTCTGACAAGACGTGTATTAACAACAACGTGTGAATGTGGGGAATGCCAGGCCTCCACCGTGGTTCGGATCACACGTTAAACTGTAGGTCCTCCATTTCATCTCACAATTATCCTACCACTACAAATTAGCGTAAGTGTGTACAACCTGAATGGGTAGTAAGACATGATGATAGTAATAATAATACTTGGTGGAACTTTATGAAAACCTTGGATACCAAGTTTTAGCGTGTTTGGTAAAATGTGCTCAGCTCTAGACCAAAATACACACACATTCGGAATTGCAGAAAACACTTTTTCGGGTTGAGTAGATCATAAAATGTTGACATCCAACAAAATATCTAATTCAATTATTTTGAGTGATCACAATACTCTCTCTCTAACTCTCTCTCTGAGAGGTCACGAGAAAGTAAAAATACACAACATAGTAATAAAAGATTGTATTTTTTGAAATAATATACAGTATGTATATTAGGGTGTCCCAAAAAAATGGAATTAATTTTTTTTTTCACATACCCTCTTATTTTTTTCCTTTTATGTCAAAACAATTGTAAATAAAGTTTAATGTAATTTGAACTACGGCAACCCGTGCCGACTTGCATATAAACGTGTCAGTCAGTACATGTGTACTTGAGCGAGCGAACGCTGACGACACGTGTCTGTAGCGGAGCACCCAACAGCTGCAAATGGTAAAGATAAAACAAAAAAGATAAAGGAAGGTTTTGGAATGCTTCGACAGTGAGATTGTGCAACCCGTGAAACGTGTCAGTACCAGTTCACTCAGGACAGCACACGTCTAAGTGTCAATGTGCTTATAATTCCAAGTTGTTTATTTAGTAAATGTTTGTATAGTTTTTAATCAGTGAACAGAACATGGCAGTGGAATTGCGTAGTTCTAAAAAAGTGATATTTTTAATAGGTAATATAAGACATCAAATAACGGGTTCAAAACTTCCGTCTAATGGACAAGTTCTCGCAGTTTTGTTTTACAATATTCGAGAAGTGAATTTAAGTGTTAATGAAAGTGCAAATCTCGCTATTCGCGAATGTATTATATTTTGGGAAAAGGCACGCATACCTACCAAATCGTTGCCAAATTGTGTGAGGAAGCTTGTTAATATGTATCAAGTTTGGAGAGACTTACAAAAAAATGCAAAGAAATTACAAGACGTATTCAAGCGGCGACAACAAGAATTTGTAATTAATTTAGACAATTTGTTCGACATTGCACATGCTGATGCACTTCAATTAATGAAAATAGAGGAAGATAGGATGTTCTTGCAGCGCCAAAGAGAGCCGGGCCGACCCGGTCACTTAGGTGGAGTGGATAAAAAACTGGCCAAAAAAGAGGAAAGGGCGCGACTTCGAGCTGTCAAAGAAGACAATCGGCGAATAAAATATGTTTCCGATTCAACATCCTCGGCATCATACGAACCATTGCAAGAAGATTCCTCTTCGAATTCTAGTGAAAATATGGATTCAGAAGATTTCCCAACACTGATCGAAAGCTCAGAACCTGGGACAAGTAAATCAGTATTGAGGAAAGACTTTATTACTCCAAAGTTAGTTGCTGCATTAGACAGGTGTCAGTTAAGTATGCGAGATTCTGTGTTTATTCTTGAAGCTACTATTGATGCACTTGGATTTAACATTGACGAATTTCCGATAAGTAAGTCTTCAATTCAAAGAATCCGAACAGAAAAACGGAAGGAACGTGCGGAAAACATAAAAATTGATTTTCAAAACGAGGTACCGGATGTAGTGACCTTACATTGGGATGGCAAACTGTTGCCTGCTTTGAGTGCTCGAAAATCGAAAGAAGAACGCTTGCCTATAGTTATTTCATTTGGACTAAAAGAACAACTCATTGCTGTGCCGAGACTGGATAATTCCTCAGGCAAAGAACAGGCGCAGGCTATTTGGAAGGCGATCTTAGATTGGAATCTCGAAAACAAGGTCCAAATTCTCTGTTGTGATACTACGGCTTCGAATACAGGTCGTTTTAATGGTGCTTGTACGCTCCTCGAGCAAAAATTTGATAGGGAAATGCTTTTTTTCGCTTGCCGCCATCATGTATACGAACTGGTGTTAAAGGCCGTATTCGAAGTGAAAATTAAACAAGTGACAACAAGCCCCGATATTCCACTCTTTAAAAAGCTCAAAGAGAATTGGAAAAATATCGATCCCACTAAAATACAGTGCTATAGAGAAACAGTGGAACTGTTCAGAACCGTACCCGAACTTGAAAATTTGCTGGACTTTTACCGAGATGAACTTAAAAATGTTATGGTCAGAGAGGACTATCGAGAGTTGATCGAACTTTCTATGGTATTTTTAGGTGGAGATGCAGAAAAAAAAATTAAAATCAGACCTCCGGGTGCCATGCACCAAGCTAGATGGATGGCCCGAGCGATTTACTCCCTAAAACTATCGTTATTTAGTTCTCAGCTGAAATTAAACACCAAGGATAAGAAAGCACTGTTAGATGTCTGCTTGTTTATCGTAACAATCTATGTTAAACCATGGCTTCAATGCATTTTGGCAGTTAAAGCACCCTACAAAGATTTGTGCTTTTTGAAATCTTTGAAAGCTTACGAAAATGTGAATGAAAATATCTCGAAAGCTGCTTTACAGAAATTTCTCCAGCATTTATGGTATTTGACTGATGAAATAGCAGTATTAGCACTTTTTGATGATGATGTGGACGAAGAAACAAAATTAAAAATGGTGGCAAATTTACATAGAGAAAATTTCTCGACCCATGAGAAAAGATACATTCCATCGAAGGAAGAACTTTGTGGTTCATTGTATGGTGAGTTTGATACATTGATTTTGTAATTGTTTATTTAGTTAGTTATTTATATCACGCAATTGTTACCTGTTATTTATTTTACAGAAAAAAGCATCGATGATTTCATATCAGTCAAAAGCCATTCATTGTTTTCTAGACTCAAAATTGATGATAGTTTTCTCAACGAGAGTCCCTCTTCATGGGAGAATAACGCTTCTTTTCTAGACGCAAAAAAGACGAGATCAATACTTAGAGCAGTGAACGATACAGCTGAAAGAGCGGTAAAACTAATGCAGGACTTTCATGGATTGATAACGGTTGAGGAGGAACAAAAACAATTTTTGTTTCGTTGCGTACAAGAACACACGAAGATCTATCCTGACTGTAAAAAGCAAACATTGAAACGAAAATATGTTCAGTAATGTTTCTTTTACTGTAATATGTTAATAAATATCTGCTTTGATTAAAATGGTGTCTTATGTACCAAAGAAACATACATTTTACAATCTTTCCATAGTATTCCCCGTACAAGATCTCACGTTCAAGTTTGAAGTAAAGTCGGCACGGGTTACCGTTATCTTATTGCAATAATACATTTTATTTAAGTTACTGAGGTGAAATAGAAAAAAAATAGAGGGTATGCGTATTCGACTTTGCAAAAAAAAATGTTTACCTTGTATCTTGGGACACCCTAATGTATATATCTCACAAAAGATAAATATTAATGTTAACATATTATATTTCATTACTACGACAAAAATTCTGGTTAGCATAGTTAGGACTAGGGGAAACAATACTTTTTCTTTGTATTATTAAAAACACTGAGAAAAATAATTGTTTTAATAACATTCTTTAAAAGTTGTATGTTATAATGAGTGGTTTGGCTGAAAGTGAGACTATTTAATTTCAGGCACTAGGATGAGGAAGGTGAATGTTAACATTCTTCTTTAAACAAAGTGGCAAAAGGACATACAGCCCACTAAATTGAGACCAAGCACTGGCCTACTGACTCAGAGTCCTTTACATGGAGTGTGACAGCCTTTCTAATGTCAATGTATTTGATGGATTGAGAATGAAACTTAGATTATCAAATGAAGAGAGGGGTTTTGTATCCATATAAAATTATTTGAGATATTTTTTTCTCCCGAAAGAGTCAACTTACCATGTAACATGTTAGGTGGAAGCAAAATGCGAGCCCTGTCCGCCAACTCGCTGTTCAGTGTGCTTCCAAGAAGGAATACATCAATAGCTTCCTGTTTACTATTGTCTAACAAATTGTTTTGGATTGTGCGAGCTGCAGATCGAGCTCCGTCCATTAGCTGCAAAACAAATAAGTTAGTAGAGATTCTAAGGTGTGTAGCGATTCACTTTTTAAAACAACTTTTAATCAATAACTCCAGTATTTCTTTAAAAAAAGTATTTTAATGCACTAACTGGTAACCTATAAAACTTCTAGTTTTCAAATAACCCAATTTTTTTACATTCTCACACAGTTTAACAGTCTTGACACGAATTTCATTTAAACCAATACATTCAAATATAAATCTTTATGAAATCTCAAGTCATATATGGACCTATAGTCAACACTTATCATATTAAAAAAGTAGTTACATTTTAAACCTGCATCAGTGGCTGCATCATCCAAGGTGTCACTCCCACAATAGACTAGACTGTCGATCACAAGGAGATCGGGGTTTGAATCCTGGTCGGGTGTACTGGTGGGGTTTTTTCTTAAATGTTTTTACACTCTCCCTTGATCTCAATGTAAGTACATTTCCTCTAAATCCAACCTTCCTCATCCCTAGCTCATTAGCATAATTAGTAAATATGCATATAAACTGAACAGGTAGTAGGACGTGGTGCTAGACCAAAGAAAATAGTTAAATTTGATGCAACACAAAGAAAGAAATACAATTATTTAAAATTGATTTAGTTCAAGGATGCTCTTATGAATAACAAGTCAAGCAGTGGCAATTCCTTATCTTTTAATAGGGTGCATAGATACAAGCAAACACCTATAATTTCACTAAATAATATTATATACCATATCTAATTAAATGAATTTACCTATAATAATTAATCTTTATAATGTTCAAATGTTATTGAATGCAGAGTTTAACAATAAAGTACTCAGCAATATTTGGGAAGTGATTTGCATGCCCGATTGATTCTGAAGGCAGAAGTTCAGTCCAGACTCGGCGTGTGTTTCAATTTGTGTTTTTAAAACATCATTCCAGATGAACGTTATTGCTTTAGAATGTCTACTCATTTTGTGTCCCTGGATTAGTTATTAGATGGCTTGCTGAGTAGGTAAAAAGATATGTAGCAGTAAATAACCAATAATAATCTATGAAAATTTTACCAAGTTTTTAAAAATCATTGATTTGATATGGGCATGCCAAGAGGAGTGTGAGCTATCTGAAATCATGCTTTGTACCGACAAATGTACAAATAGAATATATTTTATCCATTTTTATTAGCACCACATCTTATTAGCTGTTAGGTTGTACGTATATCCAATTTATTGATCATAATATTATTTTGTTAATACCTGCATCGGTGAGATACGTTCTATATGTCAAGTTCATTTAGTCTGGTATGCCAGTGGCAAAGACGTCAAAGTACAAATCCCAGCCATGCGTACTGATAGAAATTTTTCACCACCACTCCTCTGCAGCCACATAAATGGGGGTACATTTCCTATAAATTCTACCTTCTACATACCTACCGCATTGGTGTAATTAATACATATAAATAAATATATATATATATATAAATTATATTTATATGATATACATAAATTATATTTATATGATATATATAAATTATTTTTATATGATATAAATATAAATTATAAATATTGGCGTCAGACACTTTAGCTAAGTCGGCAATGTGTCTGTCTACTGACTTAAGGGTCCCGGGTTTGATTCCCGGCATTGCCAAAATATTTATTATAAATGAACTGTGGGTTTATCATTTCACAGTGATGAATTAACGGCCGGGTACTGGATGTTGTGCCTGTCCTAGTGTTAAGTAACATTATAAGACATATGAAGCTACAACAGGCCTAACAACCTGGTAGTGCAAAATATATGGCTTGAATAAAAAACTGACAACAGGCTGGAAACAGTGATGGATGTAATAGTTTATTGGCACAATTAATACATTCATTTATACATATATGTCCTTACACTCACATATATACATACATTAAACTTGAAAAGGTAAGGACGCGCTGATAAATTTTTATTTCTAAAAAAACCCAATCTTTTTACCATCATGATCATTGTGAATGATGATGTAAAAGTATTTGCAAAAAAAACAACAAACAACTAGCTAACAATAATGGACAAGAGACATACCTTTGATCCCCCTTGAATGGCACCTGTCCCAGCATATATTTTGCTTACTTCGTTGCCATTATTTATCCACATTTGACGAAATACCTCCTCAAATCGTGAAACAATCTGTGGTTTTTCCATTAGTTGAAGATATGCCAGCTGTTTACCTAAGGTCTATAAAAAAAAGAGGAAGAAAATAAAAAAGCCGTTGATACTAACAATTTTATTCTAATTTATTCTAGATCAATTTAATAAAAGGCTTAGAGTAATGTTTGAACATTGACTATTAAACTTTTTGTCAATTGTAAGTTATTTAAGTAAAATAATCATAATGTTGAACTTTAACAAAAGTACCCATTTTTATATATTAGTTATTAACACAAGGTAGATGGTATTCCTAAATTTAATTCACTACTTTTAAAATAACCATACTCGAATTCAAGTTTATTTAAATGATTAAAATTATAAGTTAATTTTAAAAGTTTTAAAATGTAAATACATTAGATAATACTCCTTAATTTAATTCACTACTTTTAAAATAACCACACTTAGATTTAAGTTAATTTAATTTATTAAAATTCTTATAAATTAATTTTAAAAGTTTTAAAATGTAGGTACATTTTTTTATACATATATATATTTTTGTCACTATTCTGTTTCCTGTTCTCTCAGAAGGTTCTAAACCAGAAGTTCCTGAACTGTGAGGTGCGTTACCTGGACTACGGTTTCACAAACATAAGTGTGGATAATTAAGAGCGTCCTCAGTGTGGTGTTTGCCTGAATGTGTTGGCTGCTGCCAGTATGCTGCCCAATAAATTGAAACGTCATTTGGAAACAGTTCACAGTGGATTGGTAAGTAAACCTCGTGATTTTCCCCGTAAGTTAAAAGAAATGAATAAACAGAAATCTACTTTCTCTAAACAAGCTATGATCTCCACCAAAGCTCTTCTTTCATCGTACAAAGTTGCATACCGCATTGCAGAGTGCAAAAAACCCATACTATTGCAGAAAAGCTGATTTTACCAGCTGCTGTGGATATGGTATAGGGTATGACTGGGGAGTCTGCTGCTAAGCAACTCTTAAACATACCTTTATCAAATAATACAATCAGTCATAAAATATGACATATATGACATGGATGACAATATAAACAAGCTGTTGATAGAAATCTAAAAGGCGAAGATTTCAGTATTCAATTGGATGAAGCAACTGACAGTAACAATGATCCCCATTTGATTTGTTATGAGCGGCTCAAAGGTGCAGAAAATAAATTTGTCGAAGATCTGTTACTATGCAAATCTATTAAATTAGGTATGAAAGACCACAGATTTAATATACTTGATACCTTAATAACAGAAAACAACTGGACAAAATGTGGTTGTGTGTGTACCGATGGTGGTTGATCAATGCCTGGTCGTTATGGCGGACTACAAGCTCTCATATGAAACAAAGCGCCTGATGCTGTGTGGATGCACTGCGTTATTCATAGGAAAGCACTCACATCTGAGCACGTAAATGTTGCTCTAAATGAGGTTTTAGAAACAGTTATCACAGTGGTGAACTTCATCAAAACATGACCAGTAAAGGCCAGAATTTTTTCAAATGTATGAATTGATATGGGGGCTCAGCACACTTCTCTGCTCTTGCAACTTAGACTGGCTTTCCCGTGGGAATGTTCTGGCATGGGTATATGAACTGAGGAGAGAACTGTGGTCATACAGGTTTGAAGAAAATCATGACAGTGCTACAAATTTCCTTGATCAAAATGACTATTTTAAAGTTGGCATATCTTTCTAACATTTATGAAAAACTGAGATCGTTGAATATGTCCCTGCAGGGCTATAAAACCCACACCCTGCAACCTTCAAACAAAGTGTTGGTCTTTAAAAAAAAAATACTACTCTGGAAGAGTAAAAGAGATGACGGTAAAACTGACTGCTTCCTTCTGCTGCAGAACTTTCTGGAAGAAAATGAAGTTCAGTTGAGCATCTGTCACAACTCCAATTTCAATTTGGAAGGTATTTTCCAGAATGTGTGTTTGAACAGCACCAGTGGGTCAGAGATCCCGCAGAGTCCTAACTACTGCAGAAGAGGATCATTGATCGTTCATCAGATTCCACATTGAAAGCTAAGTTTATTTCTGTCTCAATGCCTGCATTTTGGAGCCTGCTGAAGCAGGAATATTCAGCAATAAGCAACAGAACTCTTAATATTAATCCCGTTTGCAACTTCCTATCTGTGTGAGGCCGGACTTTCAGCAGTGGTATTTATCAAATCCAGATTATGAGTTAATTTTGAGAAAGAGATGCATATTTACATTTCCATAATATTGCCCAGGTTTGCTGAATTGTGCAAGAAGAAACAAGCCCATTTAGCCCATTAAGGATGAGGGTAAAACTGACTCCTTGACTGTTTTATAAAAGTAATTTCATATGCATTACTTTTTTGCTTTATTTTTGTAAAGTTTTTAAAAATTCTTTAAATTTAAATATTAAATTTAATCTTAGAATGATTTCATAAAAGTTAATGTTACTGTTTTAGTAATTTTTAAGTCTAATGTAAAAGAAATTACTGACATATTATGAATAAATCGTGGCATATAGCGACATATGCAGCATATGTAATAAATATTATATGGCTCAGGAGAGGCATCATAAAAATTTTGAGAGGTCAAGGGAGTCACAAACCCAAAAAATTTGGGAACCTCTGTCCTAAACCATACCTCCAATCCCAAAAATGTCTGGACACAATTGGTTCGATCAAGACAATCCAAGCAGTTGGTCCTTAGAGTTCCTTTTTGTTCACTAGGAAAAGGATCAAGAAAAAAATTAATGCATGGTGTAATAAACAAAGTATCAACAGGATTGATAGTATGAAACACTTTTTTAAAAACATTTCACATTCATAAATACATATTTTTTTTATCACTGTCTTACTACCCGTTCTGGTTATACGCCTTGTATATGTAAATTAATAACTTATTTTGACATTTAAAACATCTAATGGATGAGAGTGTGACGTATATTAATTGTTAGAAGATAGAGGAATGGAAGAGGTTTTAGGAAAATATCTTTTTGTCCTAATAAATGTTGTATTTTTCTCTTCACTCGAATCAGCTTGAATATAAATAGCATTGGACCTATAGCTGGCACCCAGACTACTACACCAATAACTAAAGTGCAAGTCTTCTACCCTTCTTAATAGATTAGGAGAATAGTTCAAATATACCCCAAAGAAATTATATTGACTTTCTGATTGTGACAAATTCTTGATACATAATATAATCGAATAGTAGAAAATAAAGCACAAATAAGTAACACCACTAGCACACATTTACAAACTCTTCTTTATTTAAGTGCCATATAACATCATCTTCAGGAGGTAGTAGTAGAATCAGGTTATGATCCACTGGTGTTTATTCCATGGAAGCAAGGGAAGCAATGCTTCCCTAAAATTAAAGCGGGAATAATGAACATAAGAGAAAAATAATATTAAAACAAATTATTACAATTAGAGACCTCTTCAACAAGGATACTGTTAATAATGGTTGAGAGGGCAGCTCTTTTTTCTTAGCGCAAGCAATTCTCTCTCACTCAGACCAACCGGCCGGACAGCTGGTCTCCCTCTTTATTATGTCATTCGTTTGTTTCCGGCTCTGTCTGGCCCTCATCGGGGAAAGGGAAGCAGCGTTTCCCTAAGCAAGTATTGGCTCAGTTTACTTTCGTGATTGATGTATAATCGTACTTAATTTACCGTTAAAATCTTATTCTTAGGTTGTTTATAGAAATGCTTATCATTGATAGATACAATTATGGGCATTATATTACAAAATAATGTATTTATCACCAATTTATGGTATGTTTAGTTTTATTTTACAAGAATATTGACACTTGGTTGATCCTCCAAGGGAAGCGGTTTGTTTCTTTGCGTACAGTAGTAGAATGACGAGTGCGTCAACAAGTGTGGCAGTGGAAGAGGAGGGTTGCTGTGTCAAAACTCATGAGTAATAGTTTCAAGTATAATTTTTTATCCTTGTCTCTTGACGGAAAAAAAGAATATAATTGAAACAGGCAGAACCACTTCATCTTCAGACAACCTATCAGCAACAAAAAAAAACTTTGACATTTCAATATACTCAATTTTATGAAAGTGATTATTAATCATTGGGTGTTGAGTTGGCGGAAAATTATATAGTTGACCTTACTATTTACTAACGATAATGGCTTGTAGAATAAATCCTGATTCAGTGATATTAATAATATTTGCAAATCTATTAAAAGGCATGCCAAACGTCAAACTCATTTGCAGGCCACAACCCAAGACAAAAAATCTGCAATCGTAAATTCGCTATTATTAATATTATTTGAATTCGAATTCTTATTTTTATATAATTTAATGATTAAGTAATATTTCTAAGATCGCCAATGATGTTTGTGTCACCCCCTTCCTTTATGCCCCATAATACTTTTAACTCTAAAAAAATAATATATGTAGCCTCACTGCTTCCCTTTGCCCAGAATTGACCACACGCCACTGTTATGATCTACTAGTCCTGTGGAAGATGCCATATTGCATCAAAATATTTTATGTGTGCTTCAGTTTCACAATTCTATCATTTATTTAATTACACATTATAACTTTCTTAATACACTTTATCATATAGAAAAACTTCTTAAGGTAATTATATACCTTAACACTGTATCTTCTTTGGCAAAGAAAACTGAAAATGAGTCTAGATATTTATCAATTTTGGATTTCAATTTGGCGAGATTCTTTGTATTTCCTCCTCTACATTCTTGATGGTAGTCAAATATTATGTGTGCCACATCGTTTGCATGAGGAGATGATTTGTGGTGAGCCTAAGAAACAAAGCATACTTGAAAATGACCAAGTACTTCATTGTAAAACTTAAGACTATTGTTAATTTACTTTACTGCAAATTGGGGTGATTGCATTTGGCTGTAGTGTTTTTATTACCGTGTCTAACTGCCTGTTCAGGTTATATCCATATATGCCAATCTAATGGGGTAGGGATGAGGAAGGGAGCAATTCAGAGGATATATACCCGCATTTGCGTGGAATGAGAGAGGGAAAGCATTTAGAAAAAAAAACATCCTCAGCAGACCCACCCAGTATTCAAACCCCAATCTCACAGTCTTCAGCAGGCCAGTCTAACATGAGACTGACTCTTTAGACCATTTGGCCAATGAAGTGGGTTTGATGATAGTTGATTAACAGGTTCAGAGCTTAGCAACTGCTTATTCAACGGAAATAACAGAATTAGCAGCACACACAATAAAAAAAATGTTTATTTAAAATCAGTGGCTTAGTCTTGCACAAATAAATAGTATTGTTTTCTTAAGTTTATATTTTTTATATTTAAATAGCCCAATTGTTTAAAGTGTCAAGTTTTTGGTGACCCCCATATTTTAGTTTATGTTTTAAACTTAACACAACTGGTTGAATAGCTTTCATGGCAAACTGATTAAAATGGACTTATCTCCTTTTAGCTACGCTTGCATTATTTATGGTCAAACTGGAAAATTTGTATATGATTTATAAAAAAAACTTAATATTAATCACTTACTGGTGTTACTAAAATAATAAAATTAAGGCTAAATTCTAAATTTTAAAAAGTAAAAAGTTGATCATTTAATACCAACGCCCAGATTACTAGTCAAACTTAGTGCACCTCAGGTATGGCGCTATACTAAATACAGGACACCTACCTCGACTAGAATGGTATGGGTCAAGTTCATAGGCAAAAAACTAGCCCATCCATTCGAGTCTTGGTGGGTGTCATCATAGCCACACTTGAGGCATGCTAAGTCTAACTAGGAATCTGGCCATTAGCCTAAATTAATTAAGAAATAATATATTATCTGAATGTAGTGTAATTTATTCTAAGGTCTGCTGATGAAAAAGTATTACAAGTGAGTAAAAGTGGTTCAAAGCACAAGTCGCCACGATTTATTAAATATTAATGATAAAGTGATATTCCACTTTAATATATTACCTGAAATAATTGACTCAAAACAGCTTCACCTTCTTTGCTCCCAATAAGACTGGAGCCAAGTAAATTGACTACTACTTGATGACCATATCGTTCCTTGAGCATAGCAAAATGCCGGTCAAATGCCGATGTAGATGCTTCAAAACCGCGAGACATTTTAACTTTATGTGATCCCACCTAACATGTAAAACATAAGAAATACAGCAGTGTGAGGATATTTATATTCATGTAGGCGGCAACCTTTAAGTAAATCACCAATTTCTGGTAAAATAAGATTCAACTTAACATTTATGCCCACCTGAACTCCTGGTTGTTCCCAAAAAAGTGGCACTGAACCACGTGTTTGAATAAAGGAAGTAATTTCACTATCCAAGAATATAGCCTGCTCCGTTTCAACAAAGTTTGCCACGTGTCCATCATCATTGCAGCCTCTTACATTGAACCTACGACAATACCAGTTATAACCAATACATAATATTGAATGTGTATTCACCTAGTTCATCTAAAGCATTAGTATTTTCAGAACTAGGACTAGCTTTAGTGAATGTGAGTTGTGTGGACAGATTAATATTACTTTGTAACATAGCAATGACCCTATTATGTCACAAAATTGTTTATTCCAACTATATTTTTAAAATAAAAAACTAGGATTCATAAATCTATTGCAAAACAATATAGTCATGTGCATCAAACACTCCTGAAAGAGGGAAAAAAGATGTATAATCGTGTCGTGAATTTTTTTAACACTGGGTCATACTACCCATTCGGGTTATACGCTTATGTACTGATTATGCTAATGAGCTAGGGATGAGGAAAGGTGAATTTAGAGGCATTGTACCCGCATGTGCGTGCACAAAACCATTTAGGAAAAACCACCCTCAGGATGCCCAATGGGATCAAACCACTATAATATATCTGTCATCAGCAGTCTAGTCTATCCCAAGAGTAGCGCCTTAGACCACGCAGCCACCGGAGAGGGTGTTATTCTGTATTGTTAACTTACAGTGCATGACATGCATTGCAAGTTAACAATACAGAATAACACAAGGTAACAACGTGAGAAAACCTTAGTTAGTCTGTAATGATTACAAATATTAAATACCTGGTGCCGGCTCTTTCACAGCTCAACCGAGAAATTATAAGCGCACGAGCTTGTCTGTGACCCACGTACACAGTCCGAATCTCCACGCTACCACACAGTGCTTTCAATAGCCAATGAGAGCACTCTATTCCAAATCGTAGGAAATGGATATGAAGCATTCGATTCCTGAAATAAAACAACAAAACCTAACTTAAGGTTAGATTATGATTAAAAATGCTTAGTATGGTGAAAATCTATTTATAAACATCACTTGTGTGTTTATAACTTTGTATCACCATAAAGGTAAGAAAGCAAGTACTGGGATAAGAACAAATAATCTGGGGTTAAAAAATATGGACTGAGAATTAATTTTCAAATTGTGGTTTCTCTTCAGACAAGTGCGGGTGAATTTCTCTCAAATTTCTCTTCATTCCTATTGTTTACTGAGACTGAAATTTAAGTGCCTAACAGCCAATATATTTACACTACACCTCTTTGAACTAAAAATGACAAATATTATAATACTATGTATTAGATTTGTAAAATACCAGAAAAATCTATTGTCAGTTTCAGAGGTTTTCTTTCTTCGCTGAGCACAGAGCGACAGATCCAAGGCTTCTCCAGTGGTGGACCAACAGAAATAAAATGTGCCCGAGTTTAATAGCTTCCTCACTTCAGAAATGCGGTCTTCATCTTGGCCTTGATTTCGTAGAGAAACAAAATTGGTTTGCGTAATTCGAAAGACTTCTGAATCACCTATTTTGCCAACAGATACACATCCTGTTGCTAGCACTAAATATAATATTGTGCTTTCACCTAGAAAAATAAGATGAGCCCTAATTATTGAATATGACTTTGAAAAAGAAAATAATATGTTTTATTAATTATGAAACAAAAAATAAGCAAATAATTCTAATAATAAACCAAGTTTTAACTTGAAAATTCAATGAAGTTTCCAGGTTCTTAAGTCAAAAATTTTTAGTTTTTCAGGAGACACCCACCTTTCTTTAGTCAGAAAAATAGCTAAGTCTAACCAATAAATTTGTTTTGCCAGATATGAGTAATTAAGTAATTTTAAAATAAATAAATAAAATATACTCAATATAAAAACTATTAAACTCTCATAAATTTTCCATACACCGTTAAATGGAATTGTTTGGAATTTATTCTTAGCGTGGTTAGCAGAAATGGTTTCATTTCATGTAGACCTATTGAATGAATCCCATAAACAATTCAGTACTATTTGGTTTTATTTAGTGATTCGAAGTCACTGCAGACTAAGGGCCAGTTTCATAGTCAAACTTAGTGCACACTATACTAAATGCAGGACGGCACCTAACTTACCTAAAATCAAATGGAATGGGCAAGTTTCGCATATGAAACTGGTCCATTCCATTTTGGTCTCGGCAGGTGATGTTCTCTCCTGAATGTGGTGTAGTGCCCCACTTGATGCGCACTAAGTTTGACTATGAAACTGACCCTGAATCTATAAATTATGTAATGTAAAAATACATGGGCTTAGTTCAGTTTATTCACAAAAATATTTGTCTTGTCACGATTCACAATTGATAATAGCTGTAAAATACATTGATACAAAATAGTAGCCCATGGATGCTTCATGGTGAATTAAGATTTCAAAGTAAATAATTATAAAGCAATTAAACTATAGATTTCCCACAATGACAACTGTACAGTACAGAGAAATATCAGTTCACTCCACCCAGACTCCAACCCCAACCTCACTGTCAGAGGAAAACAAGACAAAATGAGCTTGAGATTTAGTCTGCATGCCCAATGATTAAATAAATAATGTGATTAGTAGTTTTAATAAATACTAGCAAACCATTGAGCTCAAATAGGTTAAAATACCAAGCTTTTAAAATTATTGTGATACCCTTTTTCCCCAACAAGACTAAACGAAGAGAAAAACACCTATTATTACCTGCATTCAATTGTAATACACCAAGGCAGCCATAAGCATCTAGTAGTTTGGTGTATAGACGTTTGACCGATTCAGTCTCTTGATTCGCTGAAAAAAATATTAATTATATCAGTAATATTAAAGTAGCCATAAGTGTCGAGGATATAGCGTTGTTGATGGTAGCACACTACCCTAGGTCAGGAATAATGAACCTATGACACATGAGAGTATTTTCTTAGCATGCAGCATCCACTGCTGTATCAGGTGTTTTTCAGGATGGCCACAAGCATCCACTGCTGTATCAGGTGTTTTTCAGGATGTCCACAAGCATCCACTGCTGTATCA
>CABEEJ010003752.1:0-15250 GCA_901482245.1 Timema douglasi
CGCACCTCCCCTTATCTACAAGGTAATTACCCCCTCCACTAATTTCTCCGCCGCGCCTTAGTATACTGGTTTATAGCCTACTTATAATCACATAAATTCCGAGATAAAATTAGTGACTCTAACTTGGAGATAAACTATTTTATATTAGCTATTATATGTGTGTACATTTTGTTTTAAAGTAGGCCTCTATTGTGAACTTTGTAACAAAATTTAATTATGAGAAAATGCTTCTAATTACCATGAAAACATCCTCTAAATAGTTTTTAAGCCCTATATATAAAGGGTTTAAAAACTGACTGAGGCAAGGTGCCCAGCTGACTTAGACAAGATGTCATATGTTTCTTAGGGTAAATAATGTTTTCCCTAGAAATAGTGAAAAGACTTGGCAAGTTAACAGACTGGACATTGCAAGAGACGCAGCTCTCCTAGGAAACATTCTTCTCACTCTCGCAAATGGCAGCCATGTACAAACACACACATTACTCAACTGAAAGACGTGAGACCTGCGTCAATAGCACGTGGACCATGGATATTTTAACAAGAGTATAGTTATAATATGTAAAAAGTGATTCAATGATTTCAAATCATTACAGTTCACCATTTTTAAAGGGTCAAATTTGCTATTTTATGCTCTTTACGTGTCATTGTAAGGGTAAAGTAGTTAATGTATGGGCCTAAAATTTAGTTTAGCTGTACACGCAAATGAAGTGTACACACTTACATATTTATAATAGCCTATATAAAATAAAATAATTTTTTAATTTATAAGCAATTAAATGATGGTTAAATAAAATCATTTTTAATCTTATATTCAGTAAGTACTTTTCATTTTAAACCCCAATATTTTAATTTTATCTCATTTTGTATTAAAAATGTCGTTATTTAAAATTTGTTTGGTTTATAAGTAGTATACCTCTACTAGTTAATTTTATGACTGACACCGAATTTATCATTGCAAATATAAATTTGAACTGTCTATTTCATGAACTGTCTTGTTTTGACTAGCAAACACAGACCAGCAGGCAGAGGCAGGGCCGGGTTACCCCGACTAATGAATGACCCAACTGTCAAGGGCTAGGTCGTGACGTGGTATCTTTGCGAACACATACAAGTTGACGTAGCTCAAGTTTGCCCACCACATTGAGGATCTTTTTTGTTCAATAGTTTGTGCTCTATTTGTGCTCATATATGCCTGAAAACGAACATTTGTGCTGTGAAACTTGCCCTTTTAAATAACATAAAATGTGGTGGGCTAACTTGAGTCTTCCCTATACCGTAACCTGTAGAAAACTTGAGTACAATCTGGCCCACCATGTTTTGAAAAAAATTACTGTTTGTGCTCATATGTGCCCGAACATAAACTTTTGTGTTGTGAAACTAGGCATTTTAGATAACATTTAATGTGGTGGGTCAATTTTAGCTCAAGCTAGCCCGCCAAATTAAATGTTCTCTTAAAGGTCTAATTTTAGAGAACAAATGTTAATGTTCGAGTAAATATGAGTACAAATAAAGCACAAATTAATGGTGAAAACAGAATTTTGCTACAATTATTTTTACAAAATGTGGCGGGCTAGTTTGAACTCAAGTTGTCTACAGGTTACAGTACAGGGAAAGCTAAAGTTGTCTACAGGTTACAGTACAAGGAAAGCTCAAGTTGTCTACAGGTTACAGTACAGGGAAAGCTCAAGTTGTCTACAGGTTACAGTACAGGGAAAGCTCAAGTTGTCTAACAGGTTACAGTACAGGGAAAGCTCAAGTTGACACGCCAAATTAAATGTTCTCTAGAATTCCTAATTTTAGAACATACATTTTTATGTTCGGGCACATCTGAGCACAAATAGAGCATAAACGATTAAACAAAAAAACAAAACAAAAAACGGCGATGTGGCGGGCCAACTTGAGTTACGTCAAAAGTTGAGTTTCTTTGGTTTGTTTTTTCTTCTCATAATCATTTGGAGCTTGGGAAATATGTTACTGTATTATTTTTGTTCTTCAACTCGAGAGTGTCAAAGGGACTCCTATGTTGGTACATTAAAACACGTCTTGATTTTATACTTATTGTTTATCTAAATATTACGGTCTACTTCATGAATATAAGTTTCACTTGTATTACAGGTTGTAAATATAATATTAAAAAGTATATAAACAACGAAACAGTGCTGAAAATATATATTATGTCACATAAGTACTAGAGTTTTTCTAACATAGGACTTTTCTAAAGATTATATTAATTTGTGTGTTTATTTAACATGGCTAAGTTAACGTTAAAAAGTAAAGCGCACCAAGACCGAGAAAACGAACCGAATGTGAAACACCGTGCCAGAATCGGTATGGACTTGAAAAGATGAAAGAGTTGATTTACGATGGCTCCAGGTAAGTAATAAACCCATAACAAACGTATGTAAGTGGAGTGTATATTATTTAATAAATAAATAGTAACGCCACACTTGTTGAGTTAATATGGAACTTAATCAAGGATTAAACACGTCCCCATATAGAGTTTAGGTTTGAATCATGGCTTACTAATGAGATTTGAAGTGAGCAAGCTACCAACCAGTAGCCCAACAAGAAAACTGCTCATCCACTCGAAGTTAGGATTAGCGTGTATTAGCTCTGTCGAGTTGGTAGCACTGCGTTTGGAGG
Source organism: Timema douglasi (assembly GCA_901482245.1). NCBI lineage: Eukaryota > Metazoa > Arthropoda > Insecta > Phasmatodea > Timematidae > Timema > Timema douglasi. The sequence continues at coordinate 2,644 of CABEEJ010003752.1, forward strand.
AGAGGTCGCGACGCGAGGACACCGCATTGCGTCACCGCTTTGCGTCGGACGTCACACTAAACGTCACATGTGTCGTGTGGGCCGCGGGGTGAGGGGGTGGAGGAACGGGTGCCACCTAATGTGATAAAGAGATAAGTTTTCCCCTAGACCCCGTATTTGTAAATGATCGTAGTGTAATATGAAGTCGAGTTGTTTTTTATGGCTCATTTATGAACGACGCACTACAGCAGGGATTCTCAACATTTCTAGGCTCGCGGCATCCTCTTTACATTTTCTTAAGCGTTTTGTTGACAACATTTATTCAAAGTGGAATATACCAGAGTATCATATTAAACATTTAACAGTGTTTGAACTTTTTAATAATTTAAATTAAATAACACATCTGTTTACTTACTCCCTTGCTGATTTAATTGAAAGATATAAATAACAACAAAATTAATACATTATTAAATTATTATTATTATTATTATTATTAGCACTGTGTCTTACTACCCGTTCGGGTTATACGCACTTACGCTAATGTGTAATGGTAGAGTGATTGTGAGATGAAATGGAGGACCTACAGTTTAACGTGGAATCCGAACCACGGTGGAGGCCTGGCATTCCCCACATTCACAAGATGTCTTGTCAGAGGTGAAGGAAGGGTTTGGTAATCAGATAAATCTTTGCCGGGACCGAGGATTGAACCCCGGCCGCCAGCACAGAAGTCTGACACCTTACCCCTAGACCACCAGGTCACCAAAATTAATACAATACACAAATTCAGTTATAGAGTAATAGTTTTGGAAATCAATAAACTAGGACGTTATCCATAATGTGAGATCACTCAATGAATAAATAATAGCACTAAAAATGAGTATTACAGTCATCAGTAGGAAAACAATATAGGGAAGGCTCAACCTAGCCCGCCACATTAAAAGTTATATAGCATGCCTAATTTTAGAGCACAAATATTCATTTTCGGGCACATATGAGCACAAACGAAGCTTAAACGAATGGTGAAAACAGAATTTCGTTATATTGCTATTTAAAAAGGTGGCGGGCCAGCTTGAACTCAACTTTTTACAAGTTATGATATAGGGAATGCTCAAGTTAGCCCGCCACATTACATGATCTCTAGATTTTCTAATTTTAAAGCACAAATGTTCATTTTCGAGCACATATGAGCACAAACGGAGCACAATTAATTGACTTAAATGAATTTTGTTATGTTGTGTTTTTCAATATGTGGCGGGCTAGCTTGAGCTCAAGTTGGCCCGCCACATTAAATATTTTTTAAATTGGCCAGTTTCACAGCACAAATGTTCATGTTCGGGCACATATGAGCACAAATAGAGCACAAACGATTAGACAAAAAAAAAAAATTTTTGTCAGCAATGTGGCGGGCCAACTTGAGTCACGTGGGGTGCTACTCCAGAAAATATTTAGCCTTTGTTTTAAAATTGTATAAAAGGAAAAAAACATGAATAAAAATAAAATTTATTCAGGAACTTGATAAAATCTTAACAAAAAAAACTAAACTTTTTTACTTACTTTAACTTAAATTGTTACAGTTCAAGCTTGATCTATTCATTTAAAAATGAAATCCATTCTTCTTACTTGTAATTTGCGCAAAAAGTTCAATAATTTTTTCCTTGATCTCTGGGAGAAAATTGAGGAGATTTTTCTCCAATCAAAGTACTGCAAGCGCATTTAGTCTTTCTGTTAAATAAAATAACCGAAAAAAAATGAATCAAATATAATAGCTGGAAGCAGAATAATAATCTAATTCTATACTCTTATGTACTTTATCACATTCAAGAATATGGTACATTGTTTTTAAGCACAACACACGCTGAGTAAAAAAAACTTCCTTCCACCATCACGCTGGAGCCGGCACTGCGAGAGCAACAGTGCTTTCTCTACCTCCCTCCGCCTTCCTCTCCACCCCCTCCTATGTGCGTATACGCACAACAGTCAAACACCACTTCGCTGACACTGTGAAGCGCACAGTTCCATACAAAGATTTTTGTATAATTTTGATAAACTGGGGGATGGCTACTGAAGTACTGACATTAAGCTTAAGGAATATATATTGTACTACAAAAATAAAGAAAGAATTAAAGAAAAAAGGACTCGTTATATTAAATGTTATCGATAATATCAAGTGGAAATAGGGAGTGCTGCAGTTCCGCAGTGCCTATACACAAGCCGCCACTGCTCCTACAGCAAACTAAGTCAAAAAGCGATTGTCTGAGCTAGGTAACTAAAAGGAACCTAGTTAGTAACTAAACAGTCATTTTAACCGCTTACATTTCTACTGTATTTGGATTTTGCACCTTCCTATAATAATAATAATAATAATAATAATAATCAATTTAAAAAGAGAACATAACGCTACAACCTCAACCAGCAATGCGACCCCACCCGAAATATGGCGTGTTCAAGTCAAGTATGTTTCCTATTTCCCAATTAGACTTAGGGCCGGTTTCATTTAGTAACCCTAAATAGAAAGTTTAGATGCCATCCTCCCTAAAACCGAATGAAGTACGTTTCATAGTTATATTTTAGTCGCACTACCCACTCAAGTTTAGTATCGATCCAACATAAACTTTAGCAGCGCTGCGAGCACACTAAGGGCCAGTTTCATAGTCAAATTTAGTACGCCTCAAGTACGGCGCTACACTAAGTACAAGACGACACCTACCTAAATCAGAATGGAATGGGCCAGTTTCCTATTCGAGAACGGCCCATTCCATTCGAGTTTAGGTAGGTGTCGTCTTAGGTTTGGTATCGAGACGTCCCTTTTTCTCCCTCTCTCTTTTTTTAACACCTCATCTTACTAATTGTTTGAACTATACGTCTATGTACTAGTTATACTAATGGTTTCAGGAATTAGGAAGGTTATATTTATAGGAAATGTACCCACATTTGCGTGGAGGAAAAGTGGAAAGCCATTTTGGAAAAAACCAACCTCAGTACACCCAACCGAGATTCAAACCTCGATCTCCCTGTCATCACCAGTCTAGTTTAGTGTGAATAGTATCTACACGCCCACCGAAGCGGGTAAAACAACTATCAAAGTTTGACCCGCTCCAGTGGCAAAACGGTCGTGTCAGACTGTCCTGTAATGACGGGGAGACAGATCGGGTCTGCTGAGGGTGGGATTCCTAAATTGTTTCCCACACTCTATCCATGCAAATGCTGGTAGACTACCTCTAAAATGCTTCCTTCCTCATCCCTACCTCACTAGAGTAATTATAATATATGCGTACAGCCTGAACAGGTAGTAAGACGTGGTGATAAAAAAAATAGCACCAAACGAAACTATTCACCTGAATAAAACACAAGTCATAATATAATATTATTTTATAATATAACAACAAATATTTAGAGAGCTCAAGGTGAAAGGTATCCGTGGTTTCAAAGTAGCGAGCGCTTCGAGAAACAGTTTCGAGCATTGTATTTAGAGAGCTCACGGTAAAAGGTATCCGTGGTTTCAAAGTAGCGAGCGCTTCGAGAAACAGTTTCGAGCTCAAGGTGAAAGGTATCCGTGGTTTCAAAGTATCGAGCGCTTCGAGAAACAGTTTCGAGCTCAAGGTGAAAGGTATCCGTGGTTTCAAAGTAGCGAGCGCTTCGAGAAACAGTTTCGAGCAATGTATTTAGAGAGCTCAAGGTGAAAGGTATCCGTGGTTTCAAAGTAGCGAGAGCTTCGAGAAACAGTTTCGAGCAATGTATTTAGAGAGCTCAAGGTAAAAGGTATCCGTGGTTTCAAAGTAGCGAGAGCTTCGAGAAACAGTTTCGAGCAATGTATTTAGAGAGCTCACGGTAAAAGGTATCCATGGTTTCAAAGTAGCGAGCGCTTCGAGAAACAGTTTCGAGCAATGTATTTAGCTTCATGCTATCTGCGCTGTTTGTTCACCTATCAGATAACAACGCTATTAGAGTCCAAAGAATCACATCAAAGACAGAATATTCTCAAGCAGTAGTGCCTTCCTTTAGGTTTTGGTTGAAAGTTCAAATCTTGAATGATAACATTCTTATCATCATACATATATGACAACGCCAAATAGTTGATTCGGAATGGGAGCTGTGGGAAAATAGTAGAATTGTGCTATGAGGTAGCAAAATTACATTCATTATATTGTGTTTGTAATTATAGCATTTAATGTTTACTATATTTATTCGCACGAGTTACCAGAAAGGTGTGTTACGACTAATTGTAGGTCTATGTTTACTATATTTATTCGCACGAGTTACCAGAAAGGTGTGTTACGACTAATTGTAGGTCTATGTTTACTAGATTTATTCGCACGAGTTACCAGAGAGGTGTGTTACGACTAATTGTAGGTCTATGTTTACTAGATTTATTCGCACGAGTTACCAGAAAGGTGTGTTACGACTAATTGTAGGTCTATGTTTACTAGATTTATTCGCACGAGTTACCAGAGAGGTGTGTTACGACTAATTGTAGGTCTATGTTTACTAGATTTATTCGCACGGGCTACCAGAGAGGTGTGTTACGACTAATTGTAGGTCTATGTTTACTATATTTATTCGCACGGGCTACCAGAGAGGTGTGTTACGACTAATTGTAGGTCTATGTTTACGTTCCCGGTGCCCACATATCCACACTAGACCCCCAATGGTTTGTGAATGAGGAAAATACGGGTGGATTTAGATAAGAAGTAATTTCTATTTGACAGCTACTAAAGTTACTAAACAATTTCATATCCATGCTTCAAGTCATGTATCTGCAGGTATCAATTTTAGTATACTTGTATAATAATATTATATTCATTGGTACGAGTTTCGATCAGTACGGACACTTTCCAAAATTGATACCGTTGAGATTATCGTATGAGTGAAATGAGCGGTTAGAGCCTTTGGAGCCTTCAAATAATTAAATATCACCTATATCGGTGGGCACATGGTCTAAGGTGTTGGACTAGACTACCGATGACAGGGATATCAGGGTTCGAATCTCTGTCAGGTCTACTGATAGGGTTGTTTCCAAAATAATTTTCCATTCTCACTCCACGCAAATGCTGGTACAGGTAAATTCGACCTTCCTCATCCCTAATTCATTAGCGTAATTAGTATATATGCGTTCAACCTGAACAGATAGTCAAGTCAGGCACGCTGCTAAATAAATATCTAATATGACCGAAACTTACTGACACCTTAAATCAGTCGGTAGTGCGACTGCCTAATGACTTGACTGACTCATGAGTCCCGGGTTCGTTTCCCGGCGTTACCATAAATGTGTCATGATTGCAATGTTGACCGGCAGACTGGATGTTGTATGTTCTAGAATAAGGTCAGTCTGTAGTTCGTGTGCTGATGTCTGTGCCCCCCACTTCGGTGGCCGCATAGTCCAAGGCACCACTCTCGCAGTAGACTAGACTGACGATGACGGGGAGATCGAGGTTCAAATCCCGGTTGGGTGTAATGAGGGTGTTTTCTACCAAATGGTTTTCAACTCTTTCTCCAAGCAAATGCGGGTACACTTTCTATAAATATAACCTTAGAATCATTAGCGTAATTAGTTCATGAGAATGTAATCCGGACCGGTAGTAAAACGTGAGGCTAAAAACAAGTGTGTGTCCCAAGTGCACGTGGAATGGCCCGCGTTAGAACAAATAATATCCATCATTATCTGATGATTACGTTTTATTTTAGTAATAATTTGTTTACAGGATTACAACAAACGTGGAGTGAATTGCGGCGGGGTGATCATACGGAATAAACGTCAAGAACGTCTGGTTTTCCAGTCACGGGAATGTCGTGGTTCGAATCCCAGACGGGTGTAATGAGAGTTTTAATTCCTAGATGGTTTCTCACTTTCCCTTCACGAAAATGCTGCTACACATTATTTCAGTCCTACCTCCTTCATCGCTACGCCATTAATGTAATTAAATAAGGAGAGCTGAGATGGGTAGTAAGATGCGGTGCAAAAACATTTACACCTAATACCTCGTACGCCACGCAAAGCCAATCAGCTATTTAACAGAATCCGGGGTGACCTGGCGGTCTAGGGGTAAGGTGTCAGACTTCTGTGCTGGCGGCCGGGGTTCAATCCTCGGTCCCGGCATAGATTTATCTGATTACCAAACCCTTCCTTCACCTCTGACAAGACATCTTGTGAATGTGGGGAATGCCAGGCCTCCACCGTGGTTCGGATCCCACGTTAAACTGTAGGTCCTCCATTTCATCTCACAATCACCCTACCATTACACATTAGCGTAAGTGCGTATAACCCGAACGGGTAGTAAGACGTGGTGCTAATAATAATAATAATTATTATTATTATTATAACAGAATCGGGTTTTGAACCAAACTCTCTAACAATCAGTTAGTCCTAAACCGGAAATCAACGTCTCAAAAGATCTCGGCCATGGTCAAGGCTGATTAAATGTTTGAAGCCTTGGCTAACCTCGAATTCGGACGGTTTCGAAAGGATCGCCGCAGTTTAAAATGAGAGGAAACGTTGTGTATATTAGCACAATCTAATCAAGGCTAGCTTAGGCCAACCGCTCAACGTCCAAGAATACGCGTTCTTCACAGTTTAATTAGCATTATAAGCTGAGTGGTTGATGTCAACACTTCAACACTAGCAGGATAATCTGGTTGACTAACCCAGCGGTTCTGAAACTTTTCACCCGCGTGACCCCATTTACACCCGCGCGAGGAACTTTAACCCACCTCACTCACCCCTTCGACAGATAAACATACTTGGTTTGTTTAGTGAACGTATTTTACTGCGGACATATATATGTATTGTATATATATATATATATATATATTGTAACAATTTGTAAGGAAATGAATAAATAATAATATTATAATATTTAGCACCGCGTCTTACTACCCGTTCGGGTTATACGCTTTAAGTACTAATTACGCTAATGGATTAGGAATTGGAAAGGTTGAATTATAGGAGGTGAACCCGCATTAGCGTGGAGGGAGAATGGAAAACCATTTAGGAAAAACCACCCCCAGTTCACCCGACCGAGATTCGAACCTCGATCTCCCCGTCCTCAGCAGTCGAGCTCAACATGACAAGCGCGTTAGTCAACTACGCCCCCGAGGCGGGTGAATGAAGAAACCATTATTTAAATTATAATAGTTTTATTTAAATAAATTCAATATAAAACTCAACACAAAATAATAATCGCTCTTAAACATAACCATTAAATATGTTTAGCACCGCGTCTTACTACCCGTTCGGGTTATATGCTTATGTATTAATTACGTGAGTGGTTTTAGGGATTAGTAAGGTTATATTTATAGGAAATGTGCCCACATTTTCATGGAGGGAGAGTGGAAAACCACTTAGAGAAAACACCCTCAGTACGCCCGACCGAGATTCGAACCTTGATTTCCCCGTAATCGGCAGTCTAATCTAATGCGAGAGTAGCGCCTTGGACTATGCGGCCACCGAAGCGGGTATGGGCATTAGGGGTCGCCCATACCACGTAACGCTTTGAGGGGGGAGGGAGGTTAGGGGTGAACCCTAATGAATACATGCTGTTACATGGGGGGGAGGTTGGGGTACATCAATGTGTTACGTAACACAGATCGTATACTCAAATTTTAATGTTTGGAAATAATATTATTGTCCATGTGTTTACCTTTGACAAACATACTTATAAATAACTTCCGGACATCTGAGGCGTTGAAAATGCAAATTTAGCACTTACTCTTTGTCTATAAATATTTCGAAAGCGCTTAGGTGCTATTGTCTGCCCGAGACTACGAACGCCAAGCACATTCAAAAACACATATTTTCATGCGCATGAGTGCCATGTTTATACTCACCGCACTTGTTTAAATTTGTCCAATCTACTGACCCCTCCCTCGTGCTTTTAGTTGGATAACAACTGTCAGTCGATGCGGCCTTAATTTATAAGTATAGTTGAGTTTGAGTATAATCTAGATTCCTACTGCATATTCTTTTACATAGGCCGTGAATAATCGCTTGTGCTTGTACAAAAACAAAAATAATTTCTTCAAAAAGAGGAGACTTGTTTATTGTTTGCGTATAAAAAGTTATATCTAGAAGTAAAAAAAAGTGGAAGAGTCTCAAAAAGATGTTGTGAAATGGAAAGAAGCAAAAGTACAGAATTTATCTCAAAGCAAGTTTGAAGAGTCCATCAACATCAATAGCGTTATTTCTTCATACCGGCAACATGTTAGGAAAAGCAAGGCTTCAAATAATATTAATTATCTTCAAAAGTTAGGTGAATACCGTTTCCCTTCTGATATATTTTGGAGAGATGGGGTTCGATTACCAGCAGATCTATTAAGGGTTTCTTTTCCTAAATGGTTTCCCGCTCTCCCTCCATGCAAATGCTGCTAGATTTTCTTTAAAATGTAGAACTTTTTAGTATACATTTTGTAGGGTGGTACAGTACAATTGTAGTTATTCTAGTTAGTTTTTATTATATTTATCTAATGGAGTAGAATTGAGGAAGGTAGAATTTTAGAGGTAGTCTGCCCTCATCAACGCGGAGAAAGAATAAAACCATTTAGGGTAAGACACTCTATTCACACCCGACGGGTATTCGAAACTCGATCTCTGATTCATTGGCCATCTAGTCTTTTTCGAGAGCGAAGCCAGAATCCAGGATCGATGTTAGGACGAAGCATGAGTCTAGGAATTGATAAGTTAACTAAAGTAAAATGTTAGGTTAATCCAAAGTACTATTTAGAAAAGTTGTATGCCTAGGATTCTTTAATTAGCTCTCTATATAATGAGAATATGACTATGGAAAAAATTGCACAATATTAAGAAAGATGTCTTCCCCCAGCGTCAAGCATATGCTGTGGGCAATTTAACATCATCACGTTAACGTAGTGCCACTACAGAAAGAGCCATCCTACTCAGCACATAGTAGTGCCATTTGGATCCTACTCAGCCCACAGTAGTGCCATTTGGATCTTACTCAGCACATAGTAGTGCCGTCTGGCTCTTACTCAGCCCATAGTAGTGCCATTTGGATCTTACTCAGCACACGGTAGTGCCGTCTGGCTCTTACTCAGACCCTAGTAGTGCCATTTGGATCCTACTCAGCACATAGTAGTGCCGTTTGGCTCTTACTCAGACCATAGTAGTGCCATTTGGATCTTACTCAGCACATAGTAGTGCCGTCTGGATCTTACTCAGCCCATAGTAGTGCCATTTGGATCTTACTCAGCACACGGTAGTGCCGTCTGGCTCTTACTCAGACCCTAGTAGTGCCATTTGGATCCTACTCAGCACATAGTAGTGCCGTTTGGCTCTTACTCAGACCATAGTAGTGCCATTTGGATCTTACTCAGCACATAGTAGTGCCGTCTGGATCTTACTCATCCCATAGTAGTGCCATTTGGATCTTACTCAGCACATAGTAGTGCCATCTGGATCTTACTCATCCCATAGTAGTGCCATTTGGATCTTACTCAGCCCATAGTAGTGCCATTTGAATCTTACTCATCCCATAGTAGTGCCATTTGGATCTTACTCAGCCCATAGTAGTGCCATTTGACTCTTACTCAGCACATAGTAGTGCAGTCTGGCTCTTACTCAGCCCATAGTAGTGCCATTTGGATCTTACTCAGCCCATAGTAGTGCCGTCTGGATCTTACTCATCCCATAGTAGTGCCATTTGTATCTTACTCAGCCCATAGTAGTGCCATTTGACTCTTACTCAGCACATAGTAGTGCAGTCTGGCTCTTACCCAGCCCATAGTAGTGCCGTCTGAATCCTACTCAGCCCATATTAGTGCCATTTGGCTCTTACTCAGCACATAGTAGTGCCATTTGACTCTTACTCAGCACATAGTAGTGCAGTCTGGCTCTTACTCAGCCCATAGTAGTGCCATTTGGATCTTACTCAGCCCATAGTAGTGCCATTTGGATCTTACTCAGCCCATAGTAGTGCCATTTGAATCTTACTCAGCCCATAGTAGTGCCATTTGGATCTTACTCAGCCCATAGTAGTGCCATTTGACTCTTACTCAGCACATAGTAGTGCAGTCTGGCTCTTACTCAGCCCATAGTAGTGCCATTTGGATCTTACTCAGCCCATAGTAGTGCCGTCTGGATCTTACTCATCCCATAGTAGTGCCATTTGTATCTTACTCAGCCCATAGTAGTGCCATTTGACTCTTACTCAGCACATAGTAGTGCAGTCTGGCTCTTACCCAGCCCATAGTAGTGCCGTCTGAATCCTACTCAGCCCATATTAGTGCCATTTGGCTCTTACTCAGCACATAGTAGTGCCATTTGACTCTTACTCAGCACATAGTAGTGCAGTCTGGCTCTTACTCAGCCCATAGTAGTGTCATTTGACTCTTACTCAGCACATAGTAGTGCAGTCTGGCTCTTACTCAGCACATAGTAGTGCCGTCTGGATCTTACTCAGCACATAGTAGTGCCGTCTGTCTCTTACTCAGCCCATAGTAGTGCCATTTGGACCTTACTCAGCCCATAGTGGTGCCATCTGGCTCTTACTCAGATCGCAAATCTGACATCCGTAACATAAATATAGCATAGGTTTTTCCTCGCGAACCTGAGGAATTAGAGCTCGACGTCTTTATGTCTATGAATAATAATACTCTCTGAAATAATTTATAATCAGGATTTAAAATGGATTTTAAGAATTATTAAATCTGAATCCCTCCTTTACTATCACAAAACTTCCTTATGAAAAAATGACGTTCATTCTTGGCGAGAAAAAGTTACGTAACATGGGTTGAGGGGACGGGGGGTCTAGGCTAAATGTCTACATGATGTTACATGGGGGTAAGGGGGTCTAAAAAGGTAAGAAAAAAGCGTTACGTTGTTTATGGACGACCCCATTAATAGTGCATTCAAAAAAATTCATACCATGATACTATTTAATTTAATTTAATTAATCACTGGTCTAATATTTGTTGGTGTAAATTTTCTCAAATAGTGTTGATACTTAATGTGATGGATGTGCTTGTTTCTAACCGCAAGGTTTACTAAAACGGGCGTTAACAATATTAGAAAGAACAGCTCTCAGTTCTTTGGTGACATCTTTTATTCCACAATATTTAACCTTCCTAACCTCCAGAGTTGAAAATCCATTTACACACAAGTAAATAGCTGCAAACAGTATTTTAGTATAATTAAGGGTCTGCCTACCCTCTCTGGCGGTGTGTTGAGCTTTCATCTCCAAAAATATGCAAATTATTGAACTCCTGCCATTACGTTGCCAGAATTACTGGGTTTTATAAACATTTGTGAGGCTGTCTGACCAGCGTTGTCAAGAACTTAAAGTGATAACTGTAGCGAACGCTCTACCGTAGCTCAAGTTGACCCACCACATTGCCGAAAACTAATTTTGTTTTGTTCAATAGTTTGTGCTCTATTTGTGCTCATATATGCCCGAACATAAGCATTTGTTCTGTGAAACTTGGCCTTTTATATAACATTTAATATGTTGGCTCAACTTGAGCTCAAGCTAGCCCACCACATATTTAAAAACACAACAAACAAAATTCTACTCAGGTCATTGTCCCATTGTCCTTCGTTTGTGCTCGAAAATGAACATTTTTGCTCTAAAATTAGACAATATAGAGAAAGTTTAATGTGGCAGGCCGACTTGAGCGTTCCCTATACCGTAAGCTGTAGAAAACTTGAGCTAAAGCTAGCCCGCCTCATTCTGAAAAAAAAAAAAAAGTCTTTTACGCAACAAAATAAGGCAGTATTTTAGCCCAATCGGGAAGTGAACCAAGCTTTCTCAGAATCAGTCGGTTCTCATCATCGGTTTCCCGGGGTTTGATACCCATGCACAAGGGACATGTTTTGTACATATGTGTTACTGGCGTGTGTGTCCTTAAGTATACTCTCCTAATACTCTTTCCTTAGATTAATTAGTTTAAAAAAAGACACTATCACACAGCACACGGATATTATAACGTATTCATTTAAACAAAATAGTAGTATCCCTCATTGGTGGACCTGCAGACCAAGTGTCGGTTTCATATAGACTGGTTTGCCAATGACGAGTAAGTAGGGGTTAAAATCCAGGTCGGTTTTATTGAAGGTGTAATTTAATAAATAGTTTCCCGCTAGTGTAATTAAAATGTGTACGTCTTGGACTGGTAGTAATGCGCGGTCAAAAAAACAAAACAACAATATGTGCTAACAGTTATAATATTACATGTGTGATGCGTGTCTGTCTATTCACAGTCAAGGTTAAGATCTGAATCAACAACAAAAATGTCCGCTTTTGAGCACTTAAAGCAGTTAATAAAATGCCTCCATCTTCCTCTATCCTTCCTCCTTTAACCACTTTCATTCTTCTACTCTCACTAGCACATTTTCTGCTATCTGCTCCTCCCATCTCTTTATTGGCATCCCTTGAGGTATTTTTATTACATACTTCATTTACAACATTTTCTTCGGCATCCTCTCTTTTTCCTTCTTCATTACATAACCATACCATCTGCCTCGTTTCTTCTACTATCTCTGTCCGACGCACTTATATAATATGTGAGTTCTGATAGTGCACGCTAAATATATCTAATAAATATACACAGCATGCTTATCATGTATCAGCGCTCACTGATTGCCAATCGTCCAAAAGCATTTATATATATATATATATATATA
>CABEEJ010003752.1:15390-40114 GCA_901482245.1 Timema douglasi
TGGCAATGGTGGCTTGCGACCTATTAAGTAGGTGAAGGTATATATATATATATAAACATTAAAATACGGTTTGTTTTCATTAAAAACTCCCCACAGTGTGAACCCACCCGCAAGCTAGTCATACTGGCCGAGTAGCCGCCACCGTTAGCTATGATAGTACCAACATTTGCGGATAAAGGGTGTCGTGTGGTCAGCACAACGAGCCCTTCAGGCGTTTTTCTAAACCGTAGCTGCTACTTCTTTATTCAAGTATCTCCTCATTTGTCCTCACGGGGCTGAGTTTGAACCCGTTACAGACCGACTGCTTCACAGATAAATCTGGAAGCAATGGAGATCGAACCCAGGGCTTCTGGATCTGTAGTTAGGAGCTGTGACCACTAGAGCACAGAGGCGATCTTGCATTAATTGAATGTGGAAAGATATAGTTAGGCCTACTGCTGATTTCGGAAGGCTCGCGAACGGAACATGCCCCTAGTTCCTGGCCGACAAGAACTGGCGAGTCTGAGTTGTGTCGGGCACTGAACCATGGACCCTCTCACCCATGAGTCACGGGACAGGATGGTGACGCATGGTAGCACCTCCTCCCCGACCAACCCTCTGCCCGTCCAACCCCAACCCTTGGTAGCGGTGAGTCAAGGAATTTAGTCGAATTGTAACCAACAAAATGCCGAGAAATTGTGCTCGATTCTTTAGAGCAGTCGGTTGCACGCCTGCCCAATTGGCTGAGGGGCCCGAGTTAGGATCTCGGCACGGTCAAAACATGTATTGTCGGTGAGAATTAGTTTTCCTCTTTCACAATGACGAGATGTCGGGCGGGAGGCTGGATGTTGCACTGGTAGAGTATTTTGTCTCCGCAACGTATTACTACCCGTTCGGACTATACAAGCTTATGTGCCCTCGATCCTAAGAAAAACAGGGGCTTGCAATTAGATTTTTTTATAATGTTTTCTAAAATCTTGTAAAATTCTGTTTGTTCCTGAGCTGACACGGTTTGATAGATTTTGTTCAAACTTAATATTTGGACATTATATGATAATAGCCGGGGGAGTTTTATTTTTATTATAGCCCTTAAATTAAATATAGTTTACTAAATATTGATTTTAGAAAATTCGAATTTTTTAAAAATGGCTCTAACGAATTGCTATCAAAATAATAGTTGAATGGGGAGTGTTTGACATGACAAATATTGTATAAATGTTTATCAGGGGTAATTTGTTTAAAAGTAACTTATAATTTTTTGAGAGTAGCATTAACGTTTTGGTTCAAAATGTGTACATAGGGGCTGCTTTACACGATATATAAGAATGTAACAGTACGTTGGTTTTTATAAATAAATAGCCAATATATATATGAGGGTAGTTTACAAATAATTGAATTCTAATTTTTTTAAGGACGTTGCCTACCTGTGACGTCACGGCCAGTCAAGATATAATTTCACATGTTAATGAATTTACGTTTTACTCAGCGAGTTTTAATGATATAACGTTGAAAAAACCCATAAGTTTTGAAATAGTTGTAAAAATAGCCCAACAATGTCACAAAATTATTATTTTATCTTTGAGTAGTTTATTGTAAGCCTAATTTTTTATAAATCCTCTACAACTTAGGCTATTTGTTTTGTCACGAACATAGCCTGTAGGAGTCTTCCTGCCAGGATATAGATTTACAAAAGTCCGTGGTAGGGTATTATGTCTATCTAGAATAGGAAACAAAAAGAAGGTAAAATTAAAAAGCAGGTCAATGTTTTCAAGGAGCAAATATTAAAGTGACTGTAAGCTCGTCAGAGGAAGAGGGAAATGGTTATCAGCACATAGACAAGAGCCCTCTGAGGTTAAAATTCTCATTTACTTCCCTCTCTCTCTCTCTCTCTCATGTACATTGATGTCCTAAGTGTGATAGCACTTAGACTGCTTAGGTGCGTCAAGTTAAGATGAAACCCGCTTTGCAAAATAGCTTGGAAATCCCCGAGTAGGCAACGTCGCTAAGGTGGGATGGAAGGGGACACGAGAAAAGGTAAGTATTTTTTCAGTTTTTATGGCAATTTTTTTTTTTGCTAAATAAAAAATATATTGCTCCAGTGCAAACCTAGAGTTCAGTTTTCTTCACACGGTGATACCATCAGTTCCTCAATACCTGTCATGAGCATGACGACGTTAGATGACAAACTTTTTAAATGGAGATAAAAGGTCATTAAATTCCAGAACATTATTGACAGATATTCAAGAACTGTTGAGGTTACTTTGTTAAGAAAATTAAATTCTATGTTTGTATTGGAGCAATTTTTTTTGTCCAAAAAACGTTTTGCCATAAAAACTGCAAAAAAATCCTGGATTTTTCTCGCATCCCCTTCCATATCACCTTAATGTCTCCAAATGCTCCCTCTCCCTTATTTGGTTTAGGAATATAACACCCCTAGAAACCGTACTTTTCTTTACGTCATAATAGGGGCTTCAATGAGTAATGTATCCTCAGAATTAGGCTAGGTTGATTTTCTTGTTGTTTTTTTTGCACCGCATCTTACTAACAATTCAAGCTATCCACATAATTTTTTCGCCAATGGGTTCTAATTGAGGAAAGAAGAATTTAGAGGAAATATACCCGCATTCGCGTGAAGGTGAGAGTGGAAAACTATTTAGAGAAACGCACCAGTAGACCAGAGTAAACGTTGTTTGTTGATGCCTTAGACCATGTGCTCACCGATGTGGTTTTCCTGATGGTGAATTTTTGTGTATAGTGTATATTAAATTTTGACCGATCTCCATTTCATTAAAAATGTGAACTGTGTTATAATGTATTTTAATTAATATGTTACCCGCCTCGGTGGCATGGTTGGCTAACGCGCTTGTCGTGTTGAGCTCGACTGCTGAGGACGGGGAGATCGAGGTTCGAATCTCGGTCGGGTGAACTGGCTAGGTTTTTCCTAAATGGTTTTCCACTCTCCCTCCACGCAAATGCGGGTTCACTTCCTCTATTTCAACCTTCCAAATTCCTAGTCCATTAGTGTAATTAGTACTTAAAGCGTATAACCCGAACGGGTAGTAAGACGCGGTGCTAAATATATATAAATATAAAATTAATATGTACAATCCGAGGCAAAAACAACAACTTACAGCCATAAAACAGTTCTACGAAAAAAGGTAAGCAATGAAATCGTATCATAATCCCCGTGATTTGATTTCAGGATCTAATTTTCCACTGAGAATATTAGTCAGGGCAGATTAATACGTACATATTGTTTATATCTTTCCTTCCTTCGATCCTTTTGAGATAGTTAATATAGTTTTTATAAGTCCATTGGGATGGGGGTGTAATATGATGTATTGTATTTTCAATATTTCCCCCTGAATATGTCTGGTTAGTGTACAAGTGCTACAGGAGCAACGGATTCGTCGGTGTTGAGCAGCAGAGGCTGCCCCTGTGGAGTATACCACACGACGTTCCACCAAACGGAAAAGATTCACGGTCACCTAAACACTATTTACAATTTATACCAATTCTTACTTTATTAATACTGATTAATAAATAGTAATATTTAAGAATTAGTCTGATTTTTAATCATCTAGTATAGCTTTATTGGTTCAGGTAGGTAATTTAGGCTTCTGAAAGACAGGCCTTGCGGGACAGAAGGGATGGCTTAGTGGGTCAGATCTGGGCCGTGGACCACCAATTGCTGACTACAGCTGAGTTTAGTGTGTGGAACTCAACCTTTCATGACTCGGATCTTCAAAATGCAGCAAACATAGCGGGCCACAAGTAAAATAAAACAAAAAATGATATCGATAATAAACAAGAAACCCCTTTAGTGACAACCCCGTTGGTGTATAATTAAATATTCTGTAGTACTTCTTTAACACCGGTCTGCATTATACAATTATTATTACTCATGCCATAAGTGACTACACAATGCGGATCGGGTCACACACTTTCCTAATATTTAATTTAAAAAATTGTTAAGATTGACAAGCCAGAAGAAAATAGGCTGCAGGTCGTAGGGTGGTCCACACTGCAACTATATATATGAGCTATGTCTAAAAATACTGTAGTTCCACAAATTAATAAATAATGACAATAATCCTTGATTGATCTTTAACAAATATGAATCAATTGTTTTCTTTCTTATCATTAGAGCCAATATTTAATAGGTATTACTGATTCAAGCCTATGACTTGGATCAGTTTTTGTTCAAGATAAGCACAACATCCAGCCCCCTGCCATTAATTCCTCAGTGTGAAAGGGTAAACCCACATTTAACAACCATGCATTTTTCGGCCAAGTCGAGAATCGAACCCAGTTCAGGAGACAGACACACTGCCAACTGAGATAAGGTGTCGGACAGATATTTTAAATGTACAGTACCAATTTAAATGCAAATTTATATATATTATGATTACATCCTTTCATATGAATTATTTAGTACTAGGTAAAATTGGCTAAAACACATTTATTTTGAAATTAATTCCAGCAAAAAAACAAAGTGTGAAACTACTTCTAAGGAAAATAAATTTATATCATGAAAATTTACATCATTTACATTTCTATAATATAGACATTGAGACTAGACGTAAATCTGAGAGATAAGAGAGGGGGAGGAGACGGAAGAGAATTAAGGCAAGAAGAAGATATGACGTAAACGTAGTCATTTGATTGCGAGTCGTATAAGGTAACATATTTTTGAATATTTTATTTTAAAAGTGGTGATGTAACAGATTTCATCTGTGAATGACAAGTTAAACAACTTTATCTTTTTTGACGATGCACAAAAGGGTAGTTAGTGAAAAATCTTCAAGGCCTACATATTCATTAAAATATTAAATCTACGAATATGCATTTCATTCATCAAAAGTGGCAGATTCTGAACACGTGACTTGGCGTAGTAACACGTAAAAGTAGATTTGGTTTGTTAAGAATGTAATCCCTTTTAAATCCTCTACGCTTGTTTAATATATGTTGGTGTTACGACTATGTTTAAATACCTAAGAGGGTGACCTGGTAGTCTAGGGGTAAGGTGTCGGACTTCTGTGCTGGGGGCCCGGGGTTCAATCCTCGGTCCCGGCACATATTTATCTTATTACCAAACCCTTCCTTCACCTCTGACAAGATATCTTGTGAATGTTAGGAATGCCAGGCCTCCACCGTGGTTCGGATTCCACGTTAAATCACCCTACCACTACACATTAGCGTAAGTGCGTATAACCCGAACGGGTAGTAAGACGCGGTGCTAATAATAATAATAATAAATACCTAAGACTATTTGATTATTAGTTCTATGACTCTCCTTGTGACTAAGTGGTGAAAGTGGTTGACCACAATAGAATAGAACTCTATTTCGATTCCGGTTGGTGTTAGCCGATATATTTATTATTTGTATACTGTGTCGAAATAAATAAGGTGTCGACCTACTATTCAATTAGTAGGCATAGGAATATAGTGTATTATGTATGGATGCTAGGACTGGCTGCGTAGTGTCCTAAATAAAGTTAGTAAGACAAGCTTTCTTTTTGCGTTCACCACCAGGGTTTGTCTGCTAGACATTTAACAGTCTTTTGTGGTTGGGGTATCACGTAGAAGCGGGGAGATGGTATGGCATGTAAACCACAGGAACAATTCCCCTTTAAGATAAATACCTATAGTATTACCAGGCATCGAACCCTGGACCTTTATATTAGCAGCCAAAAATACTGGCCACTTGACCAACAGACGTGAAATGATATAATCTGAATATTTAAAAAGTGCACATTAAGTACAACAATTAAAACATTCCTGTTCTAGGTCATTAGATATGGTCGAGGGCGTTGAGTCGTCAAACTTCAGACAATGACCTCTTTGGTTCGAGTCCCATCTGGGTGGGAATGTAATAATCACATACCAGGAACGCAGGCGAGTTAGGAGTTATTCGGATTTGATAGGTCCTACCCACTTATAACCATACTTGCCCTTAAAACCATATTAATAAATAATTATATGCTCTACTAAAATTGTTTTCCCATCACTAAAAACTATGTTGTGTGTTATTTATTGCAATTATTTGCGTCATCGGTCGGATATTTCAACACATGTTGTAACTCACTGCGGCGTACACTTTGTACGAGACTAATGCTAAGTGTGTTGTGTTTTTACATTCGATGATTTTCATGCATTAAAACACATCGTGTAAACCCGATTCAGTGGCCGCGCGGTCTAACGCCCTACTCTTGTGTTGGACTAGACCACCGGAGACGGGGAGACTGGGGTTCAATCCCAGTCGGGTGCAATGAGAGCAGGGGCGGGGGATTTATGATTCACCCAACCCCTGCACTTAAAACTTGGGCGTTTTGGGGGTAAACCCCCAACCACCGGATGCAAGAAAATTTTCGAACTATATATACCTCTAAAAGCTATTTCGAAGATTTTTTTAAATAGTAATTGTGGACTTGAATTATTTTTTCTTAACTCGTCACTAACATTAAAGATATCAAAAGTAAGCCTATCCTTGGCTAAAAAATAATTGTTTTAAACGTCCTCTAAAAAGCCATGTTTAATAGACTACAGCTTTTTCAAGACACTTCTAACTAATTAGGTACTTTTAACTTCCTAATTTAACTTCATTTCGAGCCACTTGATAGTTTTCATCAGGGTACTGTTTTTGACAAACATATTTTTAGTCGACTTGTAGACTGCTTCTGGGAAACAAGTATTAGATTGCGCTGTGGCTTGTGACAAGACTTGCCGCCTACGACTGTACGAACACCGACTATCCAACCTACATACGCATATTATCAAAGGGAACTATGTATACTCTGCTTTTGTATGTAATTCACTTTAAAAAATTACTGTTCAGCAATTCTACGTCCCCATTTAATCTAAAAGTAATTATAGATAAATTTGATATCTACTCTAACTTAAGCAAAAATGTACAAGTAATGAATATTTTCCTAGACCCCTGCGCGAGCACGCCTGCAGAGGTACAGTAGCCCCATGGCTTCTTTGGTGCTGACTGACAGCTTTGAAGAGTTACCAGACCAAATTACGTATCCCTACGCCGAACCATATGATCTGCAAAAACATGTGTTTAGCAGCTGTCACTTCATGACGGTCAAAATTTAGGTATATACCTAAATATTGACTGTCAGAAGTCAGCTGTGAGCTGTCAGCCAGCACCAAAGAAGTCATGGGGCTACTGTATGTTCTCCGCCAATGACTGAGAGGAGTTCTTACAAAAAGGTTTTCCATTCTCTTTATCCCCACGCAAATGCGGGTGCACTTCCTATGCATTAACCCTTACTAATCTTTAACATCATTATTATTATTAGCACCGCGTCTTACTACCCGTTCGCGTTATACGCACTTACGCTAATGTGTAATGGTAGGGTGATTGTGAGATGAAATGGAGGACCTACAGTTTAACGTGGGATCCGAACCACGGTGGAGGCCTGTCATTCCCCACATTCACAAGATTTCTTGTCAGAGGTGAAGGAAGGGTTTAGTAATCAGATAAATCTTTGCCGGGACCGAGGATTGAACCCTGGCCGCCAGCACAGAAGTCTTACACCTTACCCCTAGACCGCCAGGTCACCGACAATCTTTTAACACATTAATGTAATTAGTACATAGACGTATAGCTCAAACGGGTAGTAAGCCACGGTGCTAAAAAAATTAAAATAATAAACTTTTTTTTAATAATCTCGTGAAAGGAACGTAGTGAAGATATGAACCCGAAAAGTTGTATTTAGCTGAGTCATATATATGTATATACTTATATATATATATAATCTCAACTGCAGTTTTAGCCGTTTAGTTGGTCGATAATATGCATACTCTAAGCAAACAAACCATTCAATCGGCTAATACTCGCAGACGAGAACCGGATAGCTCGGTTTGTGTTCGGTAAATAAGAACCTTGAACTTTGATTTACTTGTTAGTCGAGTCTTCTTTATTTTCCTGTCGCCAGTCCAATAAGGCAGTGCTGGGGGACATTCTCCGGATTCTTTGCGCTTGGCTGATAGCGACCAAGCTTGTGATACAGATAAGGAAGGGGAGAGAGACTATAAGCTATTAGTGTCTGCAGTAGTAAAACATTCTTGCTGTCGGACAAGCTGATAGGCGAGACGGGCACTCCAGTCCAAGTACGACACAGGGCCATCGTCCTATATTGGAGGCAGAACGAGCACATTTTCTCTTTAAATTAGGAGGGAGAAAAAAAGTTATGTACGAACTAAATAACCCATTACCCTGTTCGGTGGGCTAGGAAACACTCTCTAATGAAACTGAACTGCCGATGATGGGGAAATTGGGGTTTGAATGTAGGTTAAGTGTACTGGGGGTGTTTTTTTATAAACGGTTTCTAATTTTCTTCTACGCCAATGCGGGAAAAAATAATTCCTTTAAATTCTGCCTTTCTCATCCTACTAGATTAGCGAAATTAATTAATATATTTGTATGTGTATGTGTAGCCCGAATGGGTAGTATGACCTAGTAAAAGAAATCAACGAATTTTGTGATAAAAGAACTAATTCCATAAATCATACATTCTACATATTGTTTTGTTTGGTTTCCCTCCAGGCTTGGGATTTCTGTTTTCTGAATAAAGTACTTCAATTTCACGGAATTAGACACGTTCCCTATGACACGTCCTTTTTCTAAGACTATACAGATACTTTCTAAACATAATTTTTCAAAGTGACCTTGTTTATAAAGGACCCTTAACTTTTTTTTTTAGATAAAGTTTTTGAAGGTGCTACCAATATCTGTTGTTTAAGTGCCTCTTATCAATAAATAACAAATCGACGATCGTTTAGGTTGGAGTTTTCCAGCAGCTTATCAAAATATGATTCTCAGAAGCAGCCTGTAATCATCACCGATCAGCTGAAAAATTTGATCAAAGTCGAAGCATGCACCATCGTTGATTGAACACTTGTCAACCCAAGGTTGCATAACTCAACAGTTTTTCATAAATGCATAGCCTAGATAAAATTGACCCATGTATAGTTTTAATGATTTGTTTTGTTTGCAATATTTCTTAAAATTAATTTTATTATCCAATTTGTATCATCATACTCGGTTGTTAATACAAAAAAAATGTGTATGAATTGCAGCAGATTATATAAAAAAGTTAAATTAATAGCTAATAGAAATAGGTAAAATAAAGTCTTCAAATTAGTACACAACTTTACATACGTAAATAATACAAAAATAACACAAATTAACTCATCTGGATGAATATTGACACCTGTTTATTACAGCCGGTCAAGTCACATGTTCACACGTTCATTAAAACCACACTTTCCACATCGCAAGCATTGCATGCTTGTATTTTAGTTAGCTTTGTTGGGACACTTATCACACCTCTTCCTTTTATTTGTGCCAACAATTGCTGATACTTATGTGAAAACTATGCCACACAATGTCACGACTTCTTTGACGTACCTTCGCAAACAAAATGATGCATTTCTCTCTAGTATGTGAGGCATGATTGGATCCTTTGCATGGTCTTAAAAAACAAAAACGTCGTCGATGAATAATTTCCTAAGATACTCAGGATGTTGTAAAGAAAATATTACAAACAAACGCATTCACGGATGAAACGTCCATTATATTTAGAGATATAACCAAAGGCCATCTTCTTCTGCTCTTTGCACATATATATTTGACTCATATAGTCAAGAGTGTCACATTTTCCTTCTGTTTGAGTATAGTACACTATCATCTCTAGTTTTGTTTTCTTTCCTGTGTCTATATTCTCAAAGCTATGTATGGTGCTTGGAAAAGCAACACTTCTTATAAATTTGTCTTTGTAACGTAACCTACAAGAGTAATTTCATCATGAAAACCAAACTCACTTGATAACACTGATTGAGTACGAGATGGTTTCATGCAGTTTGCAACATCTTTGTTTTGACGGATGACATTCACTGATGTAAGATGATTAAAAAGAAGATTTCTAGCCAAAAGAATACTTGTAAAAAATATATAGGCCTACATTATGACATTTCTATCACTGTTTTGAATATAATATGTGAGCTTGTCGACTATTTTTAAATAAAGATTATGTTCAATGGACTGTCCAGGTTACTTTCCTGTATACATGTATACATCAACTGTGAATGCTGCATTAAAGTCACACATCCAAAATAAATATATTCCGTTCTTCTCAGGTTTGAGTGGTAGGCTATGTAG
The DNA here is from genome assembly GCA_901482245.1 of Timema douglasi. Classification (NCBI taxonomy): domain Eukaryota; kingdom Metazoa; phylum Arthropoda; class Insecta; order Phasmatodea; family Timematidae; genus Timema; species Timema douglasi. The sequence goes on from CABEEJ010003752.1 coordinate 25,544, forward strand.
GCTACTATAGAAACTTGCCTCTACCACGAAATGATACAAGCTGTTCATCAACTATCACACATTGCCTAGGAATAAGAAATTGAGTCACAATTTTTCAAAAATATATTCCAAGTCTAACGTAATTCTTCCACGTTTTCGGTATGTTATTGTTCAGAACGAGTTCTTTTGTCATCAAACATAAGTACGCTTCGTATTGACTCAAATCGCCCAACTGAGAAGCAAACTCTATAAAATGGATTTAAAGTCATGATATAACTGGCACATCCCAAATAATTTCCACTCAGACTGCTAAAATGAAATGCACAAGAAATGCTGGTAGCCCAGAAATTTTAATTTCAATCGACGTTTTTATTTTTCCATAATCAGCTCGACGCCCTTCTCTGTATGTACAGATTCAATTCTCATCAATAATTTTAGGTGTTAAAAATAAGTCGAGGGTATCCACAGGAGTAAGTGTTGATGTGGTTCTTGTTGGTCCCTCTTTGAAATGAATGGTTGGTATCAGAGAAGAAATGGAAAGGTCTGCATCTGAGTGGACACCAGAGTTGGCCAATCTACTTATTACTGACATTTTGGTGATACCATTTGAGGCGGAACTCTATCTTGAGAAACCAACGTTCCTTTATCCTTCATTATGGTACAGATAACAGCATTGTGCGTCTGGGCTACATCGTTCGTAGCCCGATAGTGGAAAGTTTAGCATGTACTAAGGTACCGTTGACCAGGGGACGCCCGAATGCACTAATCGTACATCCTTTCTGTGGAGGCTCTTTTCATGTCACGATGAAATGAGGTGATGGTGATAGTGAGTATGAGGGTAATAGTGAGTATGTGGTTGTGGAACCAGTGGAAACACTTAAATCTAACTCAAGCCTAACTAACCAAATCCTAGTGACCATTGGGGTGATTCCCCTTTCGGGAAAACTACCCCACTGACCACTACACCACGGGGCCGGTTATGGTACATACAAGCTGTCATCAGTCTAGAGACAGGATGTTAGGCAAAATGCCTATATAAGTTCATTTCAGGGTATTAAGGTTATTTACAGCAAATATAATTTTACCTATTTTCATATATAATGCCTATAAATGTCTCTTTACCCGATTTTCGGAATTAACTTTGTATTGCATTAAAACAGTTGAAATGTACAAAAGTAGATGCTTTGATTTCCAACACAAAGAAGACATTTCTTAGATCTCCGACCAAGATTCAGATGTTTAAAAAAAAATCCTGAAATAGCCTTACGTCTGCAGCCAGTATTAAATAGATGAGGTGCATGGCTATCTCAGCTTTGTATTACGCCGGAAACTTTAACAAAATACTGAATTTTGTTAACAATCTGCGCGAAGATGATGCATCGTCTTTACACATTGTGAAACAGTTTCTGTTGAAGGACACTGTATTAAATGACTTGGCTTTCATTACTGCCAACTATTCTACATTATTAGATGCGATCAATTGTCTTGAAAAGAGTAATAAAACACTGGTGAATTCACTGGGTGTCGTGGACAGCTTTGTACAGAGAATTCAAGTGGTTTCGGGTGTTGCAGGCCGAACTGTACGAGGTAATAGTGAGCGGGTTCTTGCTGACAATCAGAACTTTCAACAATTAAAAGACACAGGGATGATTCTTGGAGGTGAAAACTACGTTTCGGCTGATATTGATCCAAACACTATAGCGCGGTTTAAATAATGCTCCAATATAACGTTAGGAGAAATGAAGAGATAATTGTTGATAATGAAAAATGTGTTGTCTGATAGAAGACAAAACTTAAAGTGAAAAATTTGAAGAAGTATCTTGTTGTAATGTGCAATCAATGACTATTAATTTTCTTAATGGCTGCCAAGGACTATTGTGTGCTGACTGCTATAGTGCTTTAATCAAAATGTCAAGAATGTATTATTTTATTTGGATTCAGTTCCGTTATATGAAGTGTAAACCAACATGTGTTTACTCAGGTATGTTGTCCTAATTAAATAAAGCAGGATTTAAAGATTTATTTTATTTGGTAGCAAGTTGTTTGTGAAATATGTTCAATGTTCCACATATATTGCATCCTTGGTAGGTCTATTTGCCGTAAAATGTCAGTAGGCCTACTTATTTAAAAAAACTCAAGACTAAATTAAAAAATAGTCCCTATTTTAGTGCCCATTTCCAAAATTTTAAGTGCGTTTTTGCCTGCATATTTTGAATTTTTTAATGCCTAACATCCTCGTTTTCACTTGGCTCTGACACAACTAAGTCATCACTCAAATCATCTTCTATTTCTTTTTCCGCCAAACGCCTTCTCAGAGAAGCCATATTATCTGCAAGGTTCTGTCAAGTAGGGCAGGTCAGTAAGATCTAGGCTATAACTATATTTTAAAACACTAGCATATAATTTATTCAATACAAAATTGGAAAGTAGGGCTACTTGGAAGAATCTAAATGTCATATTTAATAGATTAATAAACAACCAAAAACACTCTTAGAGATAAAACCTATAGCGAATTAGTGAATAAAATGAATCAGTGGTAAAATAAAAATTAGAATCGACCAAATACAATAACCTGAAAAGTTTTAGTTTGATAAATACAATCGCTGATAATATTTTTGAATAGATAATATCCAATAATGATTATCAAACATTGGCTAAGGGCAATAAATAGGTGAAATTTACCTGTCAAATAAACGTTTAAAAATTGTGACCAATAAAAATAAGATTTAAATGTCTAAGACTTCATTTCACAGATAACTTTCCTAACAAAACAATAATCACTGAAATAGAAATGCAATCAACATAATAATACAGAATTTGAACATAAAATAAATGGTACGGAATTCCGTACGGACTTTCTCGCTCTATTGTTTGAAAATTGAGATATTTGCTCAAAACTCGTAATATATGTGAAACTAAATAATATACAGTAGCAAACCCAAGAATAAATTGCACTATACTTATATAAAACTTGTGTCCCGGTTTTAAATTTTATAATTTTGTTTTTAAAGAATTATGTCCCCATTTGTATGTTTGGACCGATAAAAAAGTTCAATGTTGGGTCCACAAGGATCAACACTTTGTTTTAAAATTTCAACTTCTGGTTAAAATTTTCAACATTTTATTAGGTGTTGCAAATCTTCATGCCATCGCATTGCTATTAAATTCCTCATTTATAATTTTGACCAATAAAAAATGTAAATATTGACTATTGAGTCTAAAATGGATATAGATCATTGTTGTACAAACATTTATCCTAAGAAGTTTAAGGAAAAACAACATAAATTTTTAGAGACTTACTTATATTTAATTACTCTATGGCATTGGAGAATTATTGCGTTAAAACTTTAGTATCTGTTTACAACTAAAGCTCACAAACTTGTATTTATATATTTGCCAATATCTCAGAAACTGTTGGATCTATAAAAATATATTTACTATAAAAGATTTTTACTTTTAATATTACTACAATTTTGCAATGATAAGTTATTTAATATATCAAATAGTTGCGGAGATACGGAAGTTTCTGCTTCTGTAAGGTACCCTAAAATTTATTTTCATGGTAAAATGAAAATAGCCAGTTTATTTATAATCTTAATCAACACCTAGGTCCGAATTTTAATCAAAATCGTTATTTTCGATTTTGAGAAAATCAATTTTTTCTCTTTTCACCCTTTCTTAAACTAATCTTAATTTTAAGTTTAAACGGACACACAGACAGACGTTATTGCAAAGACCACTTTTTAGAGGTTGGGGAGTCTTGAGACGTCGACATCCATCAACATTTCAGGTTAGATTTTCTTTTGCGGTCACAATACTTTAACTTTTTGTGTTCGAAAAGTTAAAATATATATATACGTATAACTTGAACGTTATTGGTTTTATAAAAATATGCCATTTATAAAATATTTGTATTATAAAGAGACTTACATATTTGTAAGGAAAAGTAATTTCATATCTCAAATAGTTTAGGAGATATTATAAAAAAAAAAGATAATTTACGCATTAGAGCAGAGCCATTTTGCCGAAATATTGAGAGAAGCCATTTTGTTTGGAATTTTTATAAATGTTTAAAAATGAAATTTAATCAATTTTGGTAAAATCGACTTTTCTCTTTTTGCCCTTCTATAAACTACCCTTAATTTAAGGGTTAGATATCCAATTCCAAATATCCCTCGGGGCAACCCTATGAAAACACTAGATACCAAGTTTTAGCCCGATCTGTAAAATGGTTTAGGCTCTATTTGGAGATACAGACAGACATACAGGCAGACAGACATACGGAAAGTCAAAAACCAATTTTTTGGATTCGGGGGGTTATGCAACATCAAGGTTCATCAAAATCTTGAGTTCGAGTTTTTTGACGATCACAATACTGTCTCTACCTGTAAGATAGCGAGAAAGTAAAAATGTTATTAGGTCATTCCAAAGAACGCCACTCTTCACTATATATTTTTCCATGTTATAGGAACATAGGCTTATTTGACACAACCTATACATTTTAGGAGCAGCTATGATATTTTTCTAAACTAAGGTTAACATACAAAAATAAGACAAACCCTACAACATGTTCTTAGAAGTATGTGTATATAGAAGTACCAAGAGTGAACCCATTTTGATATAACCGCGTCTTACAACCTGTTCAGGTCATACGCGAATGCAATTATGATTACTCTAATGAGATAGGGATGAGGCAGGAATCACTTTAAAGGTAATCTACTTGCATTTGCGTGGAAGGAGAAAGGGAAACCATTCTAGGAAAAACCACCCTCAGTAGACTCGAATGAAATTCGAACCCCACTCTCCCTAACATCAGAAGTACAGTCTAACACGAGCGCGATGCCTTAGACCATTCGACCACTGAAGCGGTTTGAAGGACGGAAAGTCGTTTAGGAAAAAAACAAAAACATTCTCAGTACACTTGGCCGGGATTCAAACTCCAACCGGAAAAACCATAATATATGAACCTGACATTTTAGTTTGCGTGCCCACCGGCCCGGGTGACTTCATCAATAGGAAATAAATACATCAAGGAAGTGAACGCCTGTAGATTGCACATGAATAGCGAAGCTTGGGAGATTAATATTATATGTAAATATATATAGGAGTTATCTACATGCCTGTATAGGTATGTATATGAATGTGTATATAGGCCTACGTAAACTGTATATATATAACCGTGAACGTTGGTAACGTGACGATTGCCGGTAATCGACCGCGATTTCCGGAATTCACTGCTCTACACTGGTGGATGTCGGAAATGAAATTCCTCTTACCGTCTTTCACCGGTGTGTATTGGTAATCCAAAGGTCCAAAATGGTGAATACTGGTAATCGTGAGGGTAACACCCGTGTGTGTTAGAAATAAAGGAAGTGTTTACTACTCATCTGCCTGCGCATTTATCTGGGCATCTATCTGGGCAACAGAAACCACGTGGCTTAGGGACGGCGTGCTGTTGTAGTTGTTTTGTGTGTTGTACCGTGTACGTTTGTGTACTATTGAGAATGATTGGTGTAGTAGCCTAATCTATCCTAACCTAATATATTATAAGCTAATCCATCCTAACCTATCCTCACCTAACCTTACCTAACCTAAGCTAAGCTAACCTAAATAGCTTTAAACTATGGTGACCTTTTTTTTTGTGAGGGTGTAACGACATTTGTGGTGTAATTAATTAAAACTTCTCTATAATGGGGTTGTAGGCTACAATTACAGGTAACTTTAGTGAAGTTAAATCTTGGCAGTTATGTTTTTCCAAAATACACAGGGTGTAGTTAATGTTTTTCTGAAATCACCGGTTGATGTTAGAAACTAACATTCATTTCCGACATCCACCAGTGTAGAGAAGTGAACTCCGGAAATCGCGGTCGATTACCGGCAATCATCACGTTTCCAGCAAAAGTGTATGTATGTATATATGTATGTGTGTATATAAAAATAAAAGTGTATATATGTGTATACATAAAAATAAAAGTGTATGTATATATATATATAAATGTAGAATGGCGCAGAGCATGGGATGAATCCTCGATAACACAGTGGTGGTAGAGCATTGCCGTGCTAAAGCAAGTATCCCAGGTTCGATTCCCGTGTCATTTTCCCCATTCACGAATAAAACCCACACATTACTGTGTCACGAAATCCCGTCCTCGGTTTCCAAAGCGCTCGGATGGGGTTACCAACTCGATGTTATGGTTATTTGTTACTAAAATGTAGTTTCGTTGTCCGAGTCGTGTCCCGTTATCTCAACGAGGCAGTAGCGACCATCTAGTGTGACTGACAAAGTGGTCTGAGAGCGTGTGTCGAGAAGATTGGAGTCATCCTTCGCTGTCGCCGAGATGATGGGGTCGGCCATTATTGCGGGACATTCACGACCGTCGAGACAGCTTCTGAAAGGTTTTTTTTCATCACACCGTGTCTTATTACCCGTTCGTGTTATGCGCATATATGCACTAATTATTCTAATGTGTTAGGGATGAGGTTAGGTTGAATATTTAGAGGAAGTGTACACACATTTGCGTGGTTGGAATCTTTTAAGGGGATACAATCCTCAGTTTACCTGACAGGAATTCGAACCCCGATCTTCCTGTCATCAGAAGTCCAATAGATTTCGATATTGACGCCTTTAGACCAATCGACCATCTAAATGGATAGTTTATAGGAGGTTCGCATTAAGAGCTAAAGCTTTTATTATTATTTATTATTATTTAGCACCGCGTCTTACTACCCGTTCAGGTTATATGCTTAAAGTAATAATTACGCTAATGGATTGGGAATTGGGAAGGTTGAATTTGAGGAAGTGGACCCGCATTTGCGTGGAGAAAGAGTGGAAAACCATTTAGGAAAAACCTCCACCAGTTCACCCGACCGAGATTCAAACCTCGATCTTCCCGTCTTCGGCGGTCGAGCTCAACACGACTAGCGCGTTAGCCAACTACGCCACCGAGGCGGGTCTAAAGCTTTTAGGTTTTTAGCAAATATTTTGTATGTAGGCCATAAATTGATGAAGTGTCGAGAGTAAAAAGTTTATTCTCGACACAAAATAAAAATTAAGGACTGTGCGAGTGGGCATTTATTACTTCCAGTTGAGTTTGAATGAAAAAAATCGAGTTTTTTTTAAATTCGAGTATTAGAGGCATTATTTGTACTATAAATATTTCAAGTTCCAGTTCCGTAATAGACCCATGCATGAACCATAAATAAGTACAACATTTTTTTAGAATAACATTTTTTGTGAACATGTTATAGCCATACAGATTCAAATTAAAAAAAAAAAATTATAGAATTTTTTTTTAGTTACAAAAGGAAATATTGAGGGGCTCTATTTGCTATGAAATTATATCTATCATTGAATAAAAATAATAAACTAAGAATTTTCAAGGAAAAACTTGAAAATTTCGAGTACTCAAATTTTTCAAGTTTTGTAAAAATATTTTAGTCGAGTTCTAAAACTCGACGTGAGCTCGAATTTCGAGTACTTGCACACCCCTAATTAAAACAAACTATAATAATTGAGACCTACAAACTCCAGGGAGAATAGATTTTTTAAAAAAACACGTTTCGTTGACTAGGATGGCTTAGACCTTTTTGGGCCCCGATTCACTCATCTACTTGTCAAAGGTCCTTCGATCACTCATCGTTTCTTCACTCTACTTTTGATTCACTTTTATTTTCTCTCGGGTCCCCTCCCCCCACCCTCCCGGAGAGACAAGTACTGTGATCGTCATAAAATTAGAACTCGAGATTTTGATCAATGAAACCGAAAAAGTTGTTTTCCTTCGCGATGTCGTCTGTCCGTCTCTCAGACTAGAGCAGAAACCATTTTACTGTTCGGGATAAAACTTTGCGCTAGGGCTTTTATAACCACCACGAGCAATTTTTGGAATTCTAACCCTGAAATTAAGAGTTATTTACTGAAGGGAGTAACAAAAAATGATTTTCTTGAACTCTGCTCGAACGATGTTGATTTAAATTTTGTATCTAAGCACTGTTTAACTTTACAAACAAACTGAAAATATTAATTTTACCATCAATATGATTATGAGGGTACTTAACAGAAGTGTAAATCTCCAATTTGGGAAGGGGTAGTTTCTGAAGGAGGTATTACACACGTCTGGTGAGACTGCAACTAGGCTAAAGAGGGTTGCGTTGGGAGGGGGTAGCTATTATTTCTGACGCAGATATTTGTAAATCAATGTTATATTTAACGGAATGCAAGGGTATAGTTGTTAAAAGGCTTTTAAATGCATATGTATTTTTTAGTTTGGTAAAAAACGGATATGATTTACTCGTGTGCATTTAATAAGAGTTTTTGTTCGTATTTTAAGGTCATTTAAAAATGATTTGAAGTCATTATTTAGAACATTCAGATACTTTTATAGGTATTTGTTTGATTACTTTTAAGTAATCAAAATCCCGGCCCTGGTAATTATATTCAACCTCCTTCGGTGGCCACGTGGTCTAACGCGCTACCCTTGCATTAGCTTAGACTGCCGGTGACTGGGAGATCGAGGTTCGAATCTCGGTTGGGTGTACTGAGGATGGTTTTCCCTAAATGACTTTCCATTCTCCCTCCACGCAAATACGGGTACACTACCCCTGACTATAAACTTCCTAATCCCTTATACCATTATCGTAAGTAGTATATAAGCATATAATCCAAAAGGGTAGTAAGACGTGTGCTTGAAAAAACTAACTGGTAAAGAAAGTAAAATAGCTGTAATTATTAGTGTTCAAACAACTAAAAGAGTCCGATCAAATATTATTTCTGTTAAATGTATATTGATTACAGTAGAAATAAAATTAACGGCACTTAATTTGACTTATGTGGCTTTCCTTTTTATCTGGTTTCTATTATAGGGATATACTTCTTGAAATAATATGTTTAAGAAATTTAATATTTTTTAGTTAGTTTTTTTGTAATTGTTTTCAACTGGGTTAGCAGTTAGATACACTATTCTTTCAATTCAGTATTTGATAATTATTTTTATTCAAAAGGTGACCAAAGTTTAAACATTCCACAAAGTATGATGGTTTAATTAATAATAGTAATTATTGGTGAATCTATAATAATATGAGTATTAATAGCTATTCCTAGAGTAATGTGTATACTTATAATTTTGAAGTTATTGACGATTACAAGTGACAGTAGCGGGTACAACAACATTGAATAAGGAGGAAAAGTTTCTTAAGTTAATACAAGTCTAAATATTTGGTATCAATAATAATAATATTATTTATTTAAATTTATTTAACATTTAAATAAAAGTACATTAGAATTAATAAAAAAAAATCGACATATCTTACTACCCGCACGGATTAGTTACATTTAAAAGAAATGGAACATCATTTGTGTGGAGGAAAGATGGGAAAGTATTAAAAAGACGCAGTTTAGTTTTACTTAGCCAGGATTTTATCCCCGACACCCCTTACTCCACCTCTGCCCCCCTCCCCTTTATGGTTACCAACAACCAAACGGTACGAGACTGACGTCTTTCCACGTGCGGGTATAATCAACATTATATACGTGCTGTTTAGTATATTTACTTTGCGAAATAGGACCTACATAGTAAAAACAACATTTACCAACTCCTACCCCCAATATTTCTCTTGATCTGCCACTGGGCAATATAGTTTTCAATGAAAGACTTTTGTAAAAATTGAAGTAAAATTTTCGTTAGAGCTTTTTATAAAATACAAATATATACTTTTTCCTGCCAATCAATCACTTTTTAATAATTTATTGGTACTATTTTAAAGGTATCAATAATAACAATCAAAAGTGACGGCAGTTATCACATGACTTGAAATATGAACACGTAAAAATATATCTGAAGCGTATGAAGCGCACTCGTTTTCAGTGGTCGAATGGTCTAAAGATGTTACTCTCGTGTTAGACTGCCTTACTGTTGATTTCTAGATCGGGGTTCAAATCCCAGTCGGCTCTACTGAGATTTATTTTATTTTCCTAAATGGTTTGACACTCTCCTTCCAAACAAATGCGGGTAGATTACCTCTAAAGAGCTTCCTGCCTTATCCCTACCTCACTAGAGTAATTGTTCATATATGCGTATAGCCTGAACAGGTAGTAATACGGGGTGGTTAAATAAATATATCAAGCTGGCAGATAAGGTCCTTTCTATGAAAATTGAACTTAAATTCTGGGCCTTTTTTTTTAGCATCATTTCTTACTACCCATTCGGGTTATTAGCTTATGTACTAATTAGTCTAATGGGTTGAGGATTAGGAAGATTAAATTTAGATGAAGTGTGCCCACATTTGTATAGAGGAAGAGTGGAAAACCATTTAGGGAAAATTACCCTCAGTACATCTGGGATCGAGCCCCAATCTCCCCATCTTCGGCATTCTAGCATATTGAGGGGCCCTTTTGGATTAACTCCCCACTTGATAACAAGACATTATCTCAAGGTGAGGCTGGCGGGATATGCCAGTCAACAACTACTTGGCATTGTTCAAGGTCTAGAACTAAAAGTGCGAACGTTTGTTTTAATTAAGCTAACAATACTGTTTCTAATTAACCTTACAATGTATAAACGAGCTGGAGGCCAAGAAGAAACGCAGGCACATAAACACACTCTTGTGAATTTAAACATACTCATTAAAACGACTTATAATAATCATCGGTGCAGCAAAGTATCAGCATACTGTCATTTTTACACATATGAATATCTTACGTCAATGAGTGACCTGGTGGTCTAGGGGTAAGGTTTCAAACTTCGGTTCTCGGGTCCGGGGTTCAATCCTCAGTCCCGGAACCGATTTATCTGATTACCAAACCCTTCCTTCACCTCTGACAAGACATCTTGTGAATGTTGGGAAAGCCAGGCCTCCACCGTGGTTCGGATTCCACGTTAAACTGTAGGTCCTCCATTTCATCTCACAATCACCCTACCATTACACAATTAGTGTAAGCGCGTATAACCCGAACGGGTAGTAAGACGCGGTGCTAATAATATTAATAATAATTACGTCATTGAGTAGTGCGTACTCAAATTTAAGTGATAGTGGATGCACACAGTATGAAATAGACCAAGAGCGGCACAAAATCAACCTCTACGCGTAATCCAATATTATGCTTTAAATTTGATTTGAAACAGTTAAACCAACATTTATTTATTTTATTTCGTGGACGGTACCCAATAATGTTAAGCTTAGTATAAACATTTGTGATCAAAGTGAGTATGGTTTCCAAATAAAAACATACAATAATGAAAATAATTATTCAAGACTAGCTGTATACCCTTAACGGCTGTTTTAAGCTGTAACGTAGCACTGGATAGTTGTTGGATATTAAAGGTTTGTTGGATTTGTTAAAGTCTAGTAGCATTAGAAGCTGCACTGGTTTGGATATTAGTTGTTCCAGTTTAATAACTTTTAGAACCAACTTAGCTTATGATTGTTGTTTCTTTTGTACCAAGGACGATTTTCAGTGTTAGGAAAAGATAAGTTTCAAGCGGATTCCACACGGAAATTAATTTAGCTACCACACTCATTGTGATGAAACAAAAGAGGTTAGGAATGGGATTATAGGTAAATGCATCTCTACTTTCTTATTTCTAATGTAACATATGTTGAGCTAGACTACCGAGGACGGGAGCTCGAGGTTCGAGTCTCACTCGGGTGAACTGAGGTTTTTTATTAAATGGTTTTCCACTCTTCCTCCATGCAAATGTGGGCTCACTTCTTCTACATTTAACTTTCCCAATTCCTAAGTCATTATCTTAATTAGTATTTACGCGTATAACCCAAACGGGTAATGAGACGCGGTGCTGAATAATGTATTATGAAGATAAATAACTTCATTTTTTAAGGAAAGTAGGTGACCTGGTGGTCTAGGGGTAAGGTGTCAGACTTCTATGCTGGCGGCCGGGGTTCGATCCTCGGTCCCGGCAAAGATTTATCTGATTACCAAACCCTTCCTTCACCTCTGACAAGACATCTTGTGAATGTGGGGAATGCCAGGCCTCCACCGTGGTTCGGATTCCACGTTAAACTGTGGGTCCTCCATTTCATCTCACAATCACCCTACCGTTACACATTAGCTTAAGTGCGTATAACCCGAACGGGTAGTAAGACGCGGTGCTAATAATAATAATAATAATAATTTAAGGAAAGTATAAATCGAAAGCGGAATACTATTATTTATCAATAATATAGCCCCAAAAGTTTTTTATAAGTAGGTTTAAACACCGAGGTAATTTATGACACAATCTTATGCTTATGGACAAATAGGGTAGCTTAGAGGAAGTGCACTGGCATCAGTTTGTAGAAGGAATGATGGGGAGCCAGGCGGAATCTTAACCTCAACATTTCCTTTCTTTTCCCCAGTGTATTGCGAGCCTGGCGTCTTAGGACCAGATGGGGCTCTAGTGGAATGCTCAGCTCTGACCTGGAGTATTGCGACAGGTTTAGAAACTCACAACTGCGGGTAGAAGTGTAAATGTAATGGTGGGTTTCTTGTGCTCTTAGCAGGGGAATGTGAATTGTGTTGCTGGCGATAGAGTTAAATGGGGTAGGCCTAAGCCACGTTTCACCAGCATGACTTAAAACGGTACAAACTAATAATAATAATGCAATTAAGATTTGGATTGCTTGCAAAGACGGCTATAGCTACTACACAATTTGTTGACACTTATTAGACAAAGAGTGTGTTAGTATAATTTCCATGCACTCATACTCCAAAGAAAAGGGTGTAATCCAAAACAGTCATTTTTGAGCAATGCTCTAAAATTTTTATGATTTACAAATGACCGTTTGGATTTTAGAATATTTTTTTCCTCATCGCGTCTTACTAGCGGTCTGGATATACAAATTAAATTACAATAATGGGATTGAGATGAGAAGATATGAATTTAGAGGAAATGTACTCACATTTAGTGTGGTGGGAGAGTGGGATGTCATTTAGATAAAAGGAAAATCTTCAATATATATATCCTGGATTAGAACTTTTACCTGCCCGTCACCGGCAAACCATACTAGATGAATTTGGGTGACCTGGTGGTCTACGGGTAAGGTGTCGGACTTCTGTGCTGGGGTTCGGGGTTCAATCCCCGATCCTGGCACAGATTTATCTGATTTACAAACCCTTCCTTCACATCTGACAAGACATCTTGTGAATGTGGGGAGTGCCAGGTCACCACCGTGGTTCGGATTCCACGTTGAACTGTAGGTCCTCCATTTCACCTCACAATCACCCTACCATTACACATTAGCGTAAGTGCGTATAACCCGAACGGAGTAGTAAGACGCGGTGCTAATAATAATAATAATATATGAATTTGAGGTTTGGTCCGCGTGTCCGATACCGGTGTTGTCTGTACCATGGCATATCTCCTAGAAGTGCCAATATGGGGCAATCATAGTACAGTCACTTTTCGGTGTTCTTTGATGCAGTTGAACACGTCTGATTCACCAGCGTCAGATACCTCCTGACTCGTGCCTTGTCTCCAGGAGTCAGAGGAGGTGCCACACCACGACAGGGACACTCACCTCTGTTTGATTGCGACACATCAATCTCACGTGATGCGTGGAAAGTGTCAAAGAACTTCAGCTCAGCTGTCACAGACTCGTGCTAACAAAGACCTTGCATTGATTATCGTAATCACCCGCCGCGTGTCGAACTCATTAAGGTGGGATGGAAAGGAACAAGAGTTGGCCAAAATAATAATAATAATAACAACAAATCCATGCGCAAATTGAGCAGTAATTCGGTAAAAATAGAAAAACAAAACGAGAAGGGGGGGCTAGAAAGGAGTGGGGAAATTTTTTGCATAGATGTGTTTGTTGGAGAAGGGGAGGAAGTTAGGTTTTTTTCGGATAAGGCCTTAAGGCATACCCGAAGATGGGCTCCATAGCCCCAGTGGCTCCAAATATGCGTCTGTGGGAATGGGGGGCTGGAGGGAGTGACCTTTTTAACTTCCGGTAAAAATTGTTGTAATTTGAATAGCGGTTGCATTTCTTCAGGTCAACACATTTCTAAATTGTCAACTTTGATATTTAAATTAGGTAAATATTGGATCCGACAAGAATATACACTCTAGTATTAAGATGGGAGTTCAGGGGACGCTAAAAATGGCCAATATTTTTACAAATTTTATAGCAAAACAATTTTTGGATGAAATAAAATATTGCTCCAGTACAAACATAGAGTTTAATTTTCTTCACATGTCGATCGATATAAACGGTTCTTGAATATCTGACATGAGCATCACGGAATTCGACCAAAACCTTTTCTCCTACTTAAAAACTTTATCATTAAATTCCACTATAGTGATGACAAATATTTAAGAACTGTCGGCATTGCGAAGAGAGGAAAAACGACAAAAGTACCGGCCTTACGTCACGTCCCCTTCCCTCCCGAACTTAAGGTGACAACGCATGTAGTAATAACATTGTTCATATTTTTATTTTATTCACACAATGTGACCGACGGATTTATTTTCCCTCCAAAGGAAGTTGGAAGTTGTGCTACAGATTTTTATCACTCAATAAATATCTGTCGACCTCGGCTGGGTTTGAACTCATTAGCATCGGGTCCTCTAAGGCGAGCACTTTACCCCTAGACCACCGAGG
>CABEEJ010003752.1:42565-68875 GCA_901482245.1 Timema douglasi
TCTGTCACTTGATGGTCGTTACTTCTGTCACTTGATGGTCGTTACTTCTGTCACTTGACGGTCGTTACTTCTGTCACTTGACGGTCGTTACTTCTGTCACTTGACGGTCGTTACTTCTGTCACTTGATGGTCGTTACTTCTGTCACCTGATGGTCGTTACTTCTGTCACTTGATGGTCGTTACTTCTGTTTTTGTATTGGCTATTGTAAACTAAAGAACAGTTCATGGTGTGAGACCACAAGTGAGCTATACCGACCAAGCGTCCGCCACCGATAACAATGATAGGGTCCACATACGTGGATAGAGGGTGTCATGTGGTCAGCACAACAAGCCCTTCAGTCGTTAATCTCAGTTTTATAAACAAGAGCTGCTACTTCTTTATCCAAATAGCTCCTCATTTGTCCTCGCGGGGCTGAGTTTGACCCCGGTCCAGACTCACTGCTTCACAGATTAATTTTGAAAGCGCCGGGGATCGAACATTCCAGGAACTCTGACCAATAACCACAGAGGTGATCATTTAAAACCAAATGGTTCATTGAAACTGTTTAAATATATTTATAAAACAGAATAAAACATTAGTTTCCGTCTTCTAACGGACTCTACTATGACCCTACCCTATCTTACAAGCTATGCCATAGTGGAACAATGTAAGGTTGGTTTCTACCATGCAAGGTACACGAAGGGTACTTACGAGCTTTAAGGGCCAGTCTTATGACTCCTGGATAAATATTAATCTGGCCGTTAAATATTTTTATCTAGTCGATAAGTTAAAAGTACGTCTTATGACTGCCAGATAAAATGTATCTACCTATAACATTTTTATCGGGAGGTTTAAGTACCAGATATATTTTATCTGAAAGTTAAAATGGCTGTTGACGAGTTGTTCTTCATGAGGTTTCACCTATCAAAATCTGTTTTAAGGTTACAATATTGGTTCACGTGTTTAGTAAGTACAGGTCCGGGCTCTAACTATATAAAGTTAGAACATTTAATTCACACTTTTATTTAAACTGGCAAGCTATTTGTAGAGTTATATTTATATAAGAACAAATTATCAAAATGTGAGTACAATAGATGAAATTTTGTAAAGGTTGTACCCAACTCTTGACCACATTTTGGCAGACACCGAAATTAGTACTTGCAAGACAACTTAGCTTCTGCACCCTCGTGACGCCATCTGAATCCTCACACTTGTTTAGCCACCATTATTTAACAAATATTGAGCGTTGTGGCCACTCGCTAGGTTGTAACGCTATCAGCAGGGCTTATACGCATGCGAGCAATAGTAAAAACAGTACCAACCTTGCGTTTTCTGCATGAAAATATATTTATCTTACAGATAACTATCCGGCAGATAAATTCAGATCATAATACGCGTAAAACATGAAAGTGGCTGATAACCTTTATCCGGTCCTTAACTTTAACCTTCCGATAGCAATAATTATCCGGTAGTCATAAGACCGGCCCTAAATAGTACACTTTAAGTTCAAAACCCACCTATCACCCATGATGGAACTGCAAAGTTAACCTTCCTTGTGGTCGCAGCCGTTGAGTTAATTACAGTTGTGACTTTTGTAGGTTCTGTGTTCCCCACAGAATCAACAAAACCGCGCAAGGATTTAAGATTTACCTCGCCTCATAGCTCAGTACAACTTTTCGCGTATTAGCTATCTTAATGGTTTTATGATGTCGCCTTTCAAATCAAGCAATTCAACTTATATTGTAATCAACCAATTTATATTCAGGAACCCCCGTCGCTCAAAGACTTGCCATTTGTTCAATCTGACAAAATGACATAATACCCATGCATATATCCTAAGCACTACGAGTTAATTAACACACGGTATGCCATGAAATGTCTCGACTGCTAAGTGGCTAGATTAAATGCACACAACACCAAGCTTTGCAGACTATATACAAGAAAAAATAACTTAATATTTCAGTTATAATTTACATTAAAACGTAAGGACGTTGAAAGCTAATATTTTTTATGGGGCAGAGCAGTATGCTCAAAAATTTAACTATACCTTTAGCCAATAAAAGTTTCTACGTGTATATTTGAACCCCCTAAAGGGATCCAGACACCCCTTAACCCTAATTTAGATGCCCTTGGTAATCTGACATATTTGAAAATCCGATCAAACGTTTTGAAACATTGCAAACTTTTCAAAACCAATCAAACTTTTTTTTTCTTTCCTAACAATCAAATTTTACTCGATTGTAAAAACGTTGATTAGAAAAAGTTTAATTATTTTCTTATATCAATATCAATAGTCCCAAGGACGTCAGTTTAGTTTAGTTTAGTTTGCCAATGATGTGGAGGTCGGAACTATGATCTCAGCCAGGCGTATAGAGATGGTTTTTCCTAAATTAATTGTTTCCAGCTCTTCTTCGAAGCGAATGCGGCTACTTTTCTCTAAAGTAAAAAATTCCTCATCCTTACCCTATTAATATAATTGAATTGGTAGCCCAGACAGGCATTAATGTAAAAAAAAATCAGCGAAACTTTTTATACACATGTATTGATAAAAAGAGGGAGCTGGTGGTTTAGGGGTAAGGTGTCAGACTTCTGTGCTGGGGGTCCGGGGTTCATTCCTCAGTCACGGCACAGATTTATCTGATAACCAAAACCTTCCTTCACCTCTGACAAGACATCTTGTGAATGTGGGGAATGCCAGGCCTCCACCGTGGTTCGGATTCCACGTTAAACTGTAGGTCCTCCATTTCATCTCACAATCACCCTACCATTACACATTAGCGTAGGTGCTTGTAAACCGACCGGGTAGTAAGACGCGGTGCTAACAATAATAATAATAATAATAATAATAGTATACCTTGATTTTCTAACGAATGGACATTTGGAACACATTTAAAAAAATACAAACCTACTTTTATTGCGGTCAACATTAACAAAATTTTACTATTTTATTAGTGTTGTTTTATGAATATTGATGATATTTATTGAAAATGGCAGCTGCATATCACATGACTTGGCGTGTGAATACATGAGCGTATATGTAATAGTTTTTTCTGTCAGATATGTCCATTGTTCATTTGTAAGAAAATTGAGGTTTACATCTTGTTTTATAATTTAATGACCGCCTATGTGGTTTGGTAGTAGGAGTTCCTGACTACAGATCCAGAGGTTTCAAGTTCGATTCCTGGCGCTTCCAGATTTTTCTGTGGTCAATGGGTCTGGAACGAGGTCAAATTCAGCCTCGTGAGGAAAAATTAGGATCTACTTGAATAAAGAAATAGCACCTCCAGTTTAGAAAACTGAGATTAACGGCTGGTTGTGCTGACTACATGACAGCATCTTATCACAAATGTTGACACTATCATCGCTAATGGCGGCGACCGTTCGTTCAATATAACTCTCTTGCGGGATCACGCCATGGAGTTTTTTAAAATAATGTATTAAATGATAAAATTAGCAATGCCATTCATGTCAGTAATTGATAATTATGTTTTATTCTAAAAGGGTAAATTCATTGTGAATATATTCCAGTCCGGTGGGGGGTGGGGGGTTGAAGGGGGTAACCTTCTGACATCAGAAGGCCCGCGTGTCAATTTACGGCTTCCTCATGAGGCCGCACTCTTCATGTACAGTAAATTTTGCAAACATTATAAAGACTTACGTTACCTAAATACAAATTAATCTCTTTTTAGGAACCCATAAAGGAGCGATTGGTTAGTTACTCTACTTTTTTTCTTTTTTCATCAATCAACAAGAACAAATTTCACTTTTTTAATTATCTATTATACATCCAAAGAGGGAAACTTTATATATATATATAAAGCATCAAATATTTTTTTAAATACGTTTTTTCTTCACACACACCCACACACACACACACACACATGATGCTTTATATATATATATATAAAGCAAAACATAAAATATTTAAAAAATACAATTTTTTTTCCTTCACTTTTTCTCGAGTTTGTCCATGGATCATGGTAAATTTTAAAATTCAACTGTAGATATATTACCCACTTCAGTGGCCACATGGTCTAAGACGCTACTATCCCAATAGACTAAATTGCCAATGATGAGGAAATCGATGTTCGAATCTCGGTCGAGTGTACCGAGGGTAGCTTTTATAAAAAGATAAGTGTATCACTCTCCCTCCAAGCAAATGCGGGTACACTTCCTCTAGATATAAACTTTCTGGTTCCTAAAATCACTAGCGTAATTAGTACAAAAGCGTATAGACCGGACGTGGTGCTAAAAAAAAATTATAAACAAATCAGTGTACATTTATTGTGCAAGCATAGGCCTACTTAAAAATATATCAACATGTAATAAGGATTATAAAATTTAATAGAAAATCACTCAAGAATGGATGGAGGAGTCCTACAACCTGAACATCTCAACAGTTCTTTTTAGCGCGGGGTCTTACTACCCGATACGCTTATGTAATAGCTAAGCTAATATTTTTAGGGATTAGAAAGGTTGAATTTAGAGGAAGTATACCCGCAGTTGTGTGGAGGGGGATTGGATTTTTTTTTCTCCAGGAAATCTACCCTCAGTACACACGACCGAGATTAAAACCCCGATCTCCCCGTCATCGGCAGTCTATTCTACTGTAAAAGTAGCGCCTTGAACCACGCGGCCAACAATGTGGGTGTCTCAACAGTTAATAAAACATTTAATTTTATTATATTGTAGGATTACAATTTGAGTTTGAGAATGTATAATTGATAAAAGATGAAGAAACATAACTGACAGAATATGCAAAATGCAAGAAAACCTCTAAAGTTTCCTCATCCTTGTACAACACTAAAAATATTTGGTTTTTTCCAGAATATTAGTATATTAGAAAAATAAATAGTTTTTTATTGTTTAAGTTACACGTTGTCCTAAGCCACCAGTGGTTTTTATAGACAAAATAATAATTTTGAATCCCGACACAGATTTATCTGATTGTCAAACCCTTCCTTCACCTCTGAAAAGACGTGTATTGATCACATCTTGTGAATGTGAGGCATACCAGGCCTCCACCGTGGTTCGGATCCCACGTTAATCTGTAGGTCCTCCATTTCATCTCACAATCACCCTATCATTACACATTAGCGTAAGTGCGTATAACCCGAACAGGTAGTAAGACGCGGCGCTAATAATAATAATAATAATAATAATAATAATAATAATAATAATTTTGAAAATAACAGTCAATACTCATGCTATGATAAAATGACAAGAATTTGTATTTACAGACCAATTACAATGGTTGTTTGTGTGCATCGTGTCTTACTACTCGTCCAGGCTATCCATATATATATATACATATTTACAAATTTGAGGGATATGAGTGAGGAAGGTAGAATATTGAGAAAATTAACTAGTAATTGCGTGAGGGAAGAGTAGTAAACACTTTAGAAAAAGAAACTACTGTCAGTATACCGGGCTGAGATTTGAACCCAGACCTCCACAGCAAGCATGGCCAGACGAGGTTGACGCCTTAGCCCATGAACCCACCAATGAGGCTCAATACCTCTCCCAGCTTTCTAAGTGGTAGAAAAATACAGTTTTGGACAAAAGCTAGTTTTGTTAAATCTCTCATAAGTTTGGCCCGAATAAGTTATTTAAAAAAAATATAGAAAAATAATTTTACAACTGGGATACATGTTTGTGTGAATTGTCCCATGAAGAGTAGTAGTACACCTTGAAATGGTTTGTTTTAAAATATTATTGATAAAGACGTCCACGGAAATTATTGAATATTTCCAGTGAATGGTCTTTGCAGCAACAACAACAAAAATCAGCTGACCTTAAACATTGGTTTGTGAAGTCACGGGGTATTTATAATAAATACAAAATGCCTGATAATTATTATCAGTTCAACATAATTATTAAAGTGATATAAGTTGTCAGGCAGTACTAAACCAGTTGAGCGTATTCGCAAAGAAAGATAGCTACACCACATTATAGCAGTTGTGTTATTATTTTTATGAATGGTTCATCTTTGACGTTTCGTCATTAAAACATTTTTTTTTATCTTACTGTATTAGGCCTAGACATTATTTGAGTAAATCTATCATTGTGGTTTGACACCTTCTCGCAAATATAAATATTTCCGTAAACAAATAATAGAACACTATTTATATTTACCAACTGTAATGATTTTTTTTCAAGCATGATTTCAATTTACATAATCCATCTAAATTAAGAAATACTTATTGCGTTGTAAGAGTTTCAAGCTGAGATGTATTTATTTATTTTCTAACGCTTTGAATCAGACAGAATGCACATTTTCTCTTTAGTTATGTAATTATGCGACTTGTTTCATAATATCTACACGCATAACAGAACTATAAATCTGTATGTGCCTTCGATTCTGTTTGTTTGTTTGTTTGTTTCCAGTAAACTCAAAACGTGCTCATCGGATCGAGATTGTATTTCTTCTGCTGTAGGTTACTCCTTATATTTGATAATAAAGACCCGCCTCGGTGGAGTAGTTGGCTAACGCGCTTGTCGTGTTTAGCTCGACTGCTGAGGACGGGGAGATCGAGGTTCGAATCTTGGTCGGGTTAACTGGGGTGGTTTTTCATAAATGGTTTTCCACTCTCCCTCTACGCGAATGCGGGTTCACTTCCTCTAATTCAACCTTCCCAATTCCCAATCCATTAGTGTAATTAGTAATTAAAGCGTATAACCCGAACGGGTAGTAAGACGCGGTGCTAAATATTATTATAATATTTAATAATAAAGGCTAAGCTATATATCGTCAAGCTATCTCATCTGCGAGTGAAACTGTTACATTTACATTTTGTGGTTAATGTGTAACAATTCAAATATATTACTTTCTAATGTATACACATTATTTGTGAGTTTATTTGAGAACGAGGGATTTGGAAAGATTAACAAACCCATTATAAATCTTGCATTTGCGTCTTCAATTTAGGTATGTTTTCAGTAATTTTATGCCGTGTCCAGACTTGAAAAGAACAACGAACATTTCCACGGATATGTTTGTTAGTCTGCTCGCTGTAGCCGGAGTGTCAAGACTGAAGCTTGATTCACACGTTCGCTGAAAATACAGAACACAATCTGCTTGAGTAGCTCAGCAATTCACAAGATGTGTGTTGACCCATGGTGCATTGCAACGCTAACTTAAAACAGCTGATTATCAACACATTGTATTTTCCAGTAGATAGCCATATATTTTATATCATTCTCCAGATGAATGTTTTCACATAATAACGCTGTGTCGTAGCACAATCCAATACAGCGATACACAGCTTTACATTAACGACCCGCCTTGGTAGGAACGCGCTAGTTTCATGCTGAGCTAGACTCCCGAGGACGAGGAGACCAAGGTTCGAATCACACTCGGGTGAACAATAGGTGGGTTTTCCTAAATGGTTTTCCACTCTCCCTCCACGCAAATGTGGTTTCACTTCCTTTAATTTAACCTTCTCAATTCCTAACCCATTAACGTAATTAGTATTTAAGCGTATAACCCGAACGTGTATTAAGACGCGGTGCTAAGTATTTATTTCGAATCTCCTCACACAAGCCCCAACGAAGCTGTCTGCTTTCTGTTAGCTCCACAGCGCATGCGCTGTCATATGCACATGCGCACTAGTTTGAGATGGTTGGTTTTGAGATTTGATTGGTTCTCCCGTGCCGAAGATATCATGCAGAGCGGACAAAGTAGAGATGAGTTGAACCTCAGCAGAACAGCTCGCGCCGATGAGGCGGAAATCCTGTGATTGGATTAGAGCGCGTCACGTGACCACGTTTCTGTTCCGCGCTTGTTTTTCGGCGACCGTGTGAATCCACAGTCAATCAGAACATGTTCGCAACGTAGTCGGTAGCTCTATAATTATTTTCCTCTAGCTCAATTGTGCTTCAATGTCGGTGGTGCGATGAGTACTCGTGTGCAAGTAGCAGAGGCGCGGCCTATATTAGTATTCATCCACTTCTACCAAAGCAGAAAAATATCAAAATCCCGCCGATGGTGAATGACAAGATTATACCAAAGTAGCAACGTTTACTGTACACTGGATCAAACTTAATGAAAGATATGAAATTCCAGTCAATCAGTGGAATGTATAAAAACTTTACTCGAATACACTCAACTGATTTTGAAACATTAGTAAATTTAATTGGACCATTTTTTTTAGAAAAAAAGACACACCATTTAGAAATGAAATACCAGTTCAAGAAAGATTAGCACAGGTCCTCCGTTTTTTTCGCAAGTGGAGAATCTTTTGTTAGCTTACAGTATATTTTTAAAATTTCAAAACAGACCATGTTCTTTCAGCCTGTCCATTATTGTACAATCTGCTAAAATAAAAAGAGATTATTTATTATTATTAACTCAACATACACACAAAGAAATACACTCACCAAAATATATATGTAGGCCTATTTACACACTTCAAAAGACACGTACGACTTCATTCTTCTGTCCCGCCAATGACGTATGTTCGGGGATATGTTTGGAGGCGCCCAGATTAGTCAGTACAGAACCGAACACGAATATCCTTTGGTGCTATGGGCAGAAACCGACAACTGGTGGCTTGAGGTTGGGCCGAACAGAACAAAGGAAATGTTTTGTTACAATGTTCTGTTCGTAAAATTATTCACACTTGACGCGAACCTGTTTGTTTTCGTTGTTCTGTTCTAGTCAGTAAGGAGTTTATCATGATTTATAGATAGGCCTTAACTAACTTAAAATTTGCCAAGCTGATGGTGGCAGGTGTTTATGATGGTTAACTAAACTTTGCTGCATTGTTAAGGTGGCGCTACACATGCGGCAATTAGAATGTCTATCACACATCAAAGGGCATGAACATTTACCTTATCTCTAGTAGATTGCTCGGTCCACAATTTGTGTCTAGGTCTGCCAGTGGTGCTGTGTTTACGGTTGAAATTACAATTTTTGGATTTCTATGAAAGAATGCTTTCTATGTGGAATCCAGCCCATAATTTACATAAAAATAGGAATGCGGTATAATATGACAACAATTTAGCGTAAACTGTTCTATTAACGACCTTTGAAAGAAAAGAAAAAAGAAAGTTTAATGGCAACGTTCAGAACACGTCTAAATAAAGCTAAAGAAAGTGTTGGAAGTTGCTGCTCGGTTGCAGATGATGTTTACAGGTCATTTCCATTTCATCCTCCATGCTAGCACGAATGTTATCCGCTTCGGTGGCCGTGTGGTCTAACGCGCTAATTTCGTGTTGGACTAGACTGCCAAAGACGGGGAGATCGAGGTTAGACCCCGGTCAGGTGCACTGAGGGTAGACTAGTTTTCCCTAAATGGTTTTACACCCTCTGCGCAAATTCGGGTGCATTTCCTCTATAAATTAAGCTTTCCTAATTAGTTTAATTAGTAGATAGACTTATAACCTGAACAGGGAGTAAGACGCGGTGCTAAAAAAAAAGCACGAATGTTCACCGTTCCCAACATAAAACTTATTCACTCTGAAATTCGACAAATAGGCGCATGTATGCTCGTCATTTAACAAACATTTGACAGGTAGTTCGCGGAGGGACGAACACATGACACCCGGCAAAGGCCGGCGCCGCCTTTAGCCTTGACAGGTCCAATTACTCACTAATGGCATGTACTGGGTAAGTTATACTTTAATTTATTACGAATAGACAATAAATATTATATCAAACATAAAATTGGAGATATTTTAAGAAAGACACAGTTGATTATAATCTATAATAATGGATATGCTTGTAAGGTATGTTTTATTATTTGTTGTATTTTTAACACCACGTCTTACTACCCGTTCGGTTTATACTCATATGTACTAATTACGCTGATGGGTTAAGGATGGGTAAGAACCAATCAAGAAAAGTGTACTCGCACTTGCGTGGAGGAAAAGTGGGAAACTATTTTGGAAAAATCGCCCTCGCTACAAACGACCAGGATCTAAACAATAATTTATTTGTTTATAAAATGAGGTAGCAAGTCATGACATATTATATCATAATCATGTCATGTCTTATAATATTGTCGAATGTGTTCGTAGCATGAGAGCTAGAGGTGAGTTGTAGAGGTCATTTGCGCCATTAGACCAAAAAAACAGCTCATGTTTCACGTTGCAATAAGGATAAATACACTTGTAGGCGCTCAAGAAGAAGAATACATTTTTAAATGGCTATTTATTACTTATTAGACATTGTATATTCTCTAGTAGTAAAGGCGAGGTTTTTAACTTGCTTACTCTATGGCATTAGGAGCTCGAAAGCTCATTGCACCACTTACAAAAGTATGCCACCTATTCCTATTTTGATCTAGTTCTATCCAGTCCACCTCATTACACCCTATCCCTATCTTGAGCTGGTTCTATCTAGTCCACCTCATTACACCCTATCACTATCTCGAGCTAGTTCTATCCAGTCCACCTCATTACACCCTATCCCTATCTTGAGCTGGTTCTATCTAGTCCACCTCATTACACCCTATCCCTATCTCGAGCTAGTTCTATCCAGTCCACCTCATTACACCCTATCCCTATCTTGAGCTGGTTATATCCAGTCCACCTCATTACACCCTGTCCCCATTTTGATCTAATTCTATCCAGTCCACCTTATTACACCCTAACTCTTTCAGATCTATTCTAATCTTATCCTTCCATCTGCGTCTATGCCTTCCCACTGGACTCTTCCCATTGGGTTTGCCAGTGAGTTCCCTGAACAAGGTTCTAGATTCTCCCATTAGCGCTGCATGTCCTTCCTGTAATATACGGGACTGGACTATCCTAACAATGTCTGTGATGAGTAGAGGTTATGTAACTCATCATCGTGTAAGTTTTTAGCGATATTTAATACCAACACATGTTAACTGCATGTAATTACAGTAATAATAATAATAATAATAATAATAATAATAATAATATTTTAGCACCGCGTCTTACTACCCGTTCGGGTTATACGCTTTAAGTACTAATTACGCTAATGGATTAGGAATCGGGAAGGTTGAATTAAAGGAAGTGAACCCACATTTTCATGGAGGGAGAGTGGAAATCCATTTAGTAAAAACCACCCTCAGTTCACCCGACCGAGATTCGAACCTCGATCTCCCCGTCCTCAGCAGTCGAGCTCAACACGATAAGCGCGTTAGCCAACTACGCCACCGAGGCGGGTTAATTAAAGTAATATGATGGATATGGCGAAGATAGAATTTGAAAATTGACCCACATTTGCATGTATGGAAAGTGGGGAACCATTGATTGAGAACAACAGAGAGTAATTTCGGCAAACTAGACGACGAGACCGACGGTTAGTTCGCGTACCCACTGATGCGGGTAAAGCGAAAATTAAATTTATTCCAAACGTTTTTTAGCAGGTGAGAATGTTTTATAGGAAGTTGTCCAAATAGATGAGCTAAATTCTAATCGTAATCAGCGACCCCGAGAACTCACTAAAACAATTTTTTTAGGCATCATTATTAAAATTCATGCATGATTTCGATGTTTAGGTCACAATTTTAGCTCAATCATCTCCAATTTGAAATTACAATGTCAAAATCGTAATCAGGGGATCTAAAAACACCTATATGATTTTTTTTTGGGTGTTGTTATCACTTTAATTTATTTAGTTATAACATTTTTAAATTTGTTTTGTATAAAAATTTAATTTTTTTAATTAAAAAAACTAGGAAATATTCTTTGGGTAGATTTTGAAATGTATCATTTAAAGAATACATTGCAAAAGGTTTCATTCAAATCTGCTGACTTTTGAATTATTCTGAAACAATATACTTTTTATGTCTAAGGTGACTGGACTAAATAACATACAATCAAGTTTGATTAAATTTATTGGTTTTAATTAAGTTTCAGATAACGTTTAACCGAAATTCAAGTTTAATTCGTGTCTAGAGAAAGTAATTTTCAAATATTTATTTAAATTAAAGTGAAAGAGTTTATTTCATTAAAAAACTAAACACCAAAAGGCCGATAAGGCGGCCGTCCACCTGAGTGCTGAGATACGTTATATACGTATATGAAGGCCATATTATTAAACAAGTGGTTGTTATTTCAAAATATGGTTCGCGTAAAAATGCGAGATAAAAGGTAATCAGTCCCGATAGAATTAAAAGCCTTACATTTTAATAAGGAAAGTTGGCAATTAGCTCGTTTTTAATGACGTCTAAGGGGAAATTTCGCAGTTCTAGGATCAAAGTAAGTGATAACAAAACATATAACCTTTGTTAAACAACCCACTTTCAACGGGATCAACAACAAAACGTTATTGAGATAAATGATGCTCGTTTTAATGCCTTTAAAGTTTCCCATAATAAATGCCACGGTGTAAAGTTATTTCCTTCCAAGTACGTGTAGCCCTTAAAAATCACTCTGTAAAAGAGTACAATTTTTTTTAGCACTGCATCTTTTTAGGTACCCACTCGGGCTATCTTCATATGTACTAATCACGCTAATGTGTTAAGGACGTTGCCTACCTGTGACGTCATGGCCGGTCAAGATACGATTTACCATGGTAATGAATTCACGTTTTACTCGGCGACTTTTAAAGATATAGCGTTGAAACAAAAAAAACATGACTTCTTACATCATACTCCTACAGTGTCACCAAATTATTATTTAAATACCCTTAAGTAGTTTTTTGTAAACGTATTTTTTTTATAAATCCTCTACAACTTGGGCTCTTTGTTTTGTCACGAACATAGCCTGTAGGAGTCTTCCTGCCAGGATATAGATTTACAAAAGTCCGTGGTAGTAATATTATATCTATCTAGAATAGGAAACATGAAGAAGTTAAAATTAAAAAGCAAGTGTATGTTTTCAAGGAGCAAATATTAAAGTGACTGTAAGCTCGTCAGAGGAAGAGGGAAATGGTTATCAGCACTTAGACTGCTTAGGTGCGTCAAGTTAAGATGCAACCCGCTTTACTAAATAGCTTGGAAATCTCCACGTACGCAACGTCATTAAGGATGATTAAGGTTTAATTTAAAGGAAGTGTACCCACATTAGCGTGGAAAACAATGGAGTAAAAACCGCCCTGAGTACAATCGACCGGAATTCGAACGCCAATCTCTCCGTGATCGTCAGTACAGTCCAGTGGTGGCTTGTAGCTAGAATTAGTGGGGGTGCTGCAGTTCCGCAGTGCCTATACACGAGCCGCCACAATCTATGGCGAGAGTAACGCCTTCCTTATCCAAATTGACCTACAAACAGTTTGGGAGTATTTGGATATTTGTAAGCAACTTGTTAGTGTTCCCAATTTGTGAACAATGTGACTGTACAGTCGCGTACTCTTCCTATAGTAGGTGTCTGGCAGGGGCGACCAGTATCTGACAGTTACAAAAATCACGGAAACTCCATCATGTGAGCTGCAGCTGCCACTTTTAATACGTATTATCATCTATATTAATAAAATGAAGTCTGTGTCGGTGATGAGTGTTGCGCGATATTTATAGTACGCAGAGGTCCGACATTTAAAAACTAGTAGCCCCGTGTGCGAGCATCTGCACCGCCAAGCTGGTGTTTTAATATCTGGATTAGAACTTTATTAAATAACTAGTTAATTAAATTGTGGGTCGGACGAAATAAAATGAGCGTTTTCTGTCTTCTTTAAGAAAAGAAAAACGTTGCAAACCATTACGTGGAACGCCGGCAACTTCTGATAGTTACCTATAAAATACCACTATTAATATAATAAAATAAATGTTGACACAAATAAAAAGTATTTTGTATTTTATAAAAGATCCTTCCAACGAGAATTCTACCAAACCAGACAACTCGCAAACCATGTTTACACGATCACAAGCTTACCATATGATTCCAGATTCTGGACGAGGACACAATGACCGACTTATCTCTGGATACAGTACCTACCCCTCCTTTTTTTCTAGCACCGCGACTTACTACCCGTCCGGTTTACATGTTTACATACTAACTACACTAATGGTTTTAGAGATCAGGAAGGTTATATTTAGAGAAAGTGTACCCGCATTTGAGTGGAATACAATTTTGGAAAAACCAGATTCTGTTCATCCAACCGAGATTCGAGCCTCGATCTCCCTGTGTTTGGCAGTCTAGTCTACACCGAAGCTAGTCTATTCTACCTACTATTAAATTATCTGTAGCTATAGTAAGATTTCGGTAGGATCTGCTAGTGTAAACATAATTTTGAGAGGGGAAGGGAGACCAAGTGGGATTATATAGCATTCCTGGGTAGAGCTGTCCGGTCGTAGTAGAACAAACAGGGGAGGGGGAAAATACAAATAACAAAACGATGTGTTATGACCCCGTATTAAATTACATTATTCGATTCACAGTGAGCCAATCAACGCTCATGAAGTTTTTATTCGACGAGCATTTAGGTCTTAGTGAACAACAAAAATATGGGAATTTTCAACTTTTAAAAGTGTAACATTTCAACTGTGATCCACGGATGAGAGGGGGGCATGTGATGGACGAAAAAATTGGAATTTATCCGAAATAAACACATTCGAGCGGCTCAACGGAAAAGGTGGCATGAAAGAGCCAGGCAAACGAATGAGAATTTATAATATAGCAGGGAAATTCAGATTGCGATGTTACAAAGATTGTTGAGGGTAGCTGGCAGTGTCATCGTCGCATCTAATCAAGACATGGAGGAAGAGAACTCCGGTGGAGAAAGCAGGCGTGTTGGCTTGGCTCTTCTGCGTCTCCACAATTATACAATTCTAGAGCCACAAACAGTAACTGAGCAGTTTGTCAAAACTAGCTCGACAGAATGGTCATGTAAATAACAACTTGTGCCATACATTTAAGAAATACTATACATAACAATTTGTTTTATTTATATTGCCATTTATTTCTATCTTATTTATAGGAGTCCAGGATTACCTTAAAACTCCCCTTTTGAGGGTTAAAATTGAGAGAAAAAAATTGGGAGAGGAGCCATTCCCCCCTCCCCTTCCCAAAACTTGGTAATATTCCATATTCAATATAGCGGACCCCCCGGTAAAAGTCCCCTCCCAAATTTTGATTCCTGGACCCGCCCTTGAATATATGTATGTACAAGGTAATATAAAATAATTGTATACACATTCCAGTAAGCATCAAACTCGTGTACTGTTGAGGGTATTGTCAGTATTTAAACTAAGCGTAGCATCTGATCGGCAATATTTCAGCTACCTAGGCAGCCTCCTTAAATCTGACCAGGCCCTATGAGAGGGGGGCCCAGAGGGTACATCGTACCTGGGCCTGAGACTCTAAAAAAGGGGCCTGGGAATTTTCTAGGATCTCAGAAAATGTTTGTATGTATCGAAGAAGAGCATTCACATTTCGATTACTAAATTATTAGTACAGGTATATTATCTTTTGATTGTTTTTTTGCCTTTTCTTAGATATAATACTATCCTTTGAATGTCTGGCGACGTTGCCGAGTCAATGCTCCGGTTGTAACTAGGCAGCCTTGGTACCACCACGTGGCCGTCACAGTATATTGTCTTTGCACCACGTGGCCGGTAAGTCGACACAATAATTAACATATCATGCTTCCTGTTCGTGTTATGGTCAAGGGTGATGGGAAACGGATGTCTCAAAACGTTGCTCTACCTCTTCTGGGGACATTGCGGCCATTTTGAACCCCGCTACCACCACAGTGTTTAACCCTGAAGAGGTGCATAAGTACTTGGGATACGAGTGAGACAGCCGTTCACTGTAATGGCAGTCCCAGGCGCTGATAACTCTTGTCTTGCGATAGGATAACCTCTGCCAACAATACAGTGTTCCCCACAGGTGCGGATTCGGGGGAGGGGTAAGGGGGGTCAAACGGTCAGTTTACCCCCCTGTGAAAGATAGAAAATTAATATAAAAAACAAAATGAAAGTGCAAATTTTAGAAAGAAAATACAACACAGATAAATTATACACTTTTTTTTATCTGTCTACGCGCAGACACCTCTTAAGCCGGGTGGTCCACACGTGCGCTATTCGTCCATGTTTATTCAAGCTTTGATATGACTCAAGCAAGTGTGGAAAAAATATTCGTTTTCATGTACTAATATTTGTCGTGCAAAGCGAGTGACGAACATTGTTCCTCGTAGAGACGGTGGACTACCACACGTCTGAGACTAATAATCGCCTGAGAGCAGTTCATCACGAATATAGAATATAGAGTATAGAGTATGTGTGGACAGCAGGAGCGGCGGAACTGTGGGGGACTACGACCCCCTGGAAATAATGTACCCCTCCCTGGAATAA
Organism: Timema douglasi; assembly: GCA_901482245.1. Taxonomy (NCBI): domain Eukaryota; kingdom Metazoa; phylum Arthropoda; class Insecta; order Phasmatodea; family Timematidae; genus Timema; species Timema douglasi. The sequence continues at coordinate 58,751 of CABEEJ010003752.1, forward strand.
ATTACCTCATAAATATATCTCAACTCCTCTGATATTATCGAATATGAAGCTGAAAGATGGCCTTAATTCAAACTCTTAAATGACTTCTATATGCATTTTACCATCAAAAATTTTCCGGAGAAGACCGCTTCAAATAACTATTAGACTAGAGGCATCTAACTGGCACAAAAAGTCAGGGAAAGCTTCCAAGGTCATTCAACTGTCAAAAATGTCTAGTGAGGACAAGTCCAAATAGCTTCTAGATGCACGTCATTCTGAAGAATTTTCAGGCGAGGACCACCCCAAATAGTCTAGTTTCTGAAATAATTCAATTTTCAAAATTTGGTCGGTGGATGACCACTTCAAAGATTATCTTCTAGAGGTATCTAACTATCGTAACAAATTAAGGTGAAGATCCCTCTAAATAGCTTTGAGGGACATCTAAATTTCCAAAATTTCTCGGTGAGGAACCCTTTAAAGGGCTTATAAAATAATATAAATTAAAAAAAAAAATCAAAGAGAAGAATACTCATAGCTTCTAGAATGAACCATTATGCAAAAAAAAAATGTTGAAGGAAGTCCACTCCAAATGGTTTATAAAAACTATCTGATTCCATATAATTGGAGAAGATGACCACGGTTTAAATACATTAGATTAAATATGAGTGAGACACTATTAAATGGCTCTAAACAGAAATCTAACATTGTAAGTAACCATGTTATTTATAATTATGACCCCCCTACGAAAATGATCTGGATCCGCCCCGGTCCATGGCAAATGCCTGACTTTGACCTTGAAGGCAGAGGTTCACACACCGGTGATATTACAACCTTTTCTTTTAAATAAAAATGCTGCTGCGTTTTCTTAAAATTCACCTTCATCTTAGATCTTTAAGATTACTGGTAGTTACTGAACAGACTGTGGCTTAAAACGCATGGCTCAGTTTTATAATTATTTACAAGTGATTGACGAAGTTGTCCGAGAGCAAGTTTATAGACGTCTCCAAATCGCTCATATCCCCAGAGTTCGAAACCCGACGCGACTCTTCAAACTAATCCACTATTATATTCTTACAAGCGACGAACGCTTCACGGCCAGGATCCTTCGTCCTGAACACCGGCAGTGTTAGCGTGATCGACTGGAGTACCAGGGCAGGACACAATCCTTCGTCCTGAACACCGGCAGTGTTAGCTTAGTGCCAGCGTGATCGACTAGGAGTACCAGGGCAGGACACAATCATTTTAAATCACAGCAAGATAAGTTGTTTTTTTCATCTACGGGAATGGTTTTTAAATTTATTTCCAGATGAGTGCTGGGACAGTTCCTATTGGTTACCATTCTAATTCTTAAACCCTTAGATTAAGGTGGGAGTGTAGGTAACGCGAGAAAAGGACATTGCTTTTGCAGTTTTTAGAGCAAAACATTTTTTCTTGTCAAAATAAATCAAATATTTCTCCAATAGAAACGTAGGGTTTAATTGTCATAATAGGTTGAGCTCAACAGTTGTTTAATATCTGTCAAGGGTCTCCCGGAATTTAATGACAACTTTTTCTTTTCATTTAAGAAGTTTCTCACCTAATGCCGCTGTGCTCATAACACATAATCAACAACTGTCGATATCACCATGTGCAGAAAACTAAACTATGTATTTCTACCGGGACAATATTTGATTTATTTTGGCCAAAAAAAGGTTTTGCTCTAAAAATGTAAAAACACTTAACTTACGTCCCCTACACCTGGGTGATAGGCTTGCTGAAGGGAAGATGAGTTCAAGGCCATGGTCGGAGGGAGTTTTGTTAAAACTAAGATCGTTCAAACCCACAACGGTGGGCATGTGGGCTACGGCGTCAAATTACATCCGGCAATGAAGGACTAGGGCTCGAGTACCAGTTGTATGTACTGAATGTTCATTACCTCTCAAAATGAGGGGTTCTTAACTGGGGTTACTCAATATCTAAACTATTTTTAAAAAGTTGTCAAATTAGAATAAACTATAACCATTATCAATACGGACTGTGGGGTGATTTGTCGTTTCTATATAACTTAATTAAATAAGATAAAAGGGGTGACCCGGCGGTCTAGGGGTAAGGTGTCAGACTTCTATACTGGCGGCCGGGGTTCAATCCTCGGTCCCGGCACAGATTTATATGATTACCAAACCCTTCCTTCACCTCTGACTAGACATCTTGTGAATGTGGGGAATGCCAGGCCTCCACCATAGTTCGGATTCCACGTTAAACTGTAGGTCCTCCATTTCATCTCACAATCACCCTACCGTTACACATTATCTTAAGTGCGTATAACCCGAACGGGTAGTAAGACGCGGTGCTAATAATAATAATAATAATAATAATAATAATAATAATAAAGATAAAATCCTTATGTAAATTAAAACTAAGATATTGACATTTTTTGAAGTATTTATGATGATTATTTTTCATATTTTAATCTATTTGAGGCATTTAGCATATAATTTAGGAACCTAATGATTAAATCAGCACACGACATATAAACTAACTTAAATCTAGAACAGACACAACATACACCCCATGGCCGTTAATTTATCACTGTGAAAGGGTAACCGCGCATGTCAATAATGACAATTTTTCGCCCATGTCGGGAATCGAACCCGGGACCCTTAGGTCAGTGGAAAGACACGCTACCAACTGAGCTAAGGTGTCGGACTCCATCGGGGGTCTGTAGACGTAATAACCCTGAAAATCTACCTTCCCCTCTTCGCCCCATTGGGTGGATACTCCGGACGGGTAGTAAGACGGTGGAGTACATTCCTCCGGCTCGTCAGCCCGCGACCTGAGTCCAAAGAGCATCGAACTGTGCTCCATCTGGCGGATAGGGCACGCTCGATGCTCGGTATCCCCGAGGTAGTCCAAACCATACACAGACCGATTAGCCTGTCAGAAGGAAGTGATTACAGGTCAAACACTCTGTCAACAGCCCGATAAACAACTTACCTTCAGTCGACCTTGCTGCCACGTGGTCAAACCGCCACGTGCCTGAGAGCTCAGAGCCAGTCGGGACAAGGAGGGGTCCCTTGGTTTGATCCTGGGTCGAGCTCCATGACCAAACTATCTACCACATCATCTTGTTAATCAAAATAAAAACTCTTTAAATAGTTTAAGCAAAATGGTAGAACTTTTTTTTAGCAAATTTCAAAAATAAATTATAGGCCTAAGTAAACTAACCTAGAATTATTTGTAATCTGTAAAAATAAAAACGTATTGTTATTTATTATAAAAAAAAATACCCGGATAGTAATATTTGACTCAACCTTTAAGCCCAATTTCAAAATTTTTCATATTTTTCTATAATTTGTAATTTTTAAATTATCTTTAAATTAATTTATTTTAGAAAGATTAAGATACATTATTGATTATCATAGAAAACAGTCCATCGGTAGGCAGATATTTTCAAAAATATGATAGAATTACGAAAATACGTTTTCAGTAAACTACTATTCCCCCTCAAAAATAAACAGTTATTTTTGGGATATCAACTACTTCATAATATACATTTTAAACCAAACCATTAAGCATTAAAGGCATTTTATAAATAGTTAAAACAAATTAGTCGTCAGAAAATTACAATTTAAAAAAGGTTTCTACAAAAATCAGTATTTATTGTTATTTGTAATTTTAAACACTCCCAAGAAACCCATTTGTGATAAAATATTTAGGCCCTTTTTAAATATTTCAAACTTTCAAGAAATACTTTTTTGCAAACTAACTTTAAGCGAGATTTTACTCAAAAAAACAATTATGCAATTCAATATTTCATGACAAACACTCCCAATATACCCATTTAGTGCCAAAACATTAGAGCCATTTGACAAATATTTCAAGTTTGTAAAAAATAAATCATCAGTAAGCCACCCATAAATGAGTTTTTACCCATCGTCAGAGCTAATTTCAAAATACTTTTGAGTTTTCAAAAATTTCTTATCAGTAAACTACACTTAATTTAAGGGGCTAGGTTCGAAATTTTAAAAAAATCTGTAGGTATAACATCTAAATATAAAGTTTGAACAAAATCCAACAAACTGTTTCGGATCTGTGGTTAGGGACAGATTGACAGAGAGACGTGAGGACAGACAGACAGATAGACAGACAGACATGGATAGTTCGGGATCACATAAAACGTAAAGATTGATCATAATTTCTAGTTCGATTTTTTCATGATTATAATACTTTCTCTCAATAAGAGTTAATAAAAATATATCATGGAAAGGTGAAATTAGCATTTTCAACGACGTTTAACGTTAAATATCGCAGTTTTGAGATAGTTGTAAACGACTAAAACCATTGATCTAGCCTCCCTTAAATATATGACCCACTTTAAACGGGTCAAGACAGAATAGTTTAAGGTAATTGAGGATTGTTTTAGTGTTCATAACCATCACTTCCATAAGAAATAGCACAATGAAAAGGTATTTTCTCTCAAGTATATTGCGTTCTTAGCTATTGTTTCAAAGTCAATACACCGGCCATCTAGGACGTTAATTTGAGCTAGTCTTGTGGGTAACGGACCTGTCGTGGCCATACGCTCGTTACCGGGCACCATCGCATTGATAAGGGTCAGGCTCGACGCTGGTGGCTTTCAGAGCCCTTCCCACCTTTAAAGGGAAGTAAATGCACGCTGCCGCAACTCATATAGACTATTGTATAGTCTGGTTTGCCGGTGACAGGATGGTCGGTGCTCGAATCTCGACAGGGTGTACTCAGTTTTTACTGAATGGTTCTTCATTCACCCTAAACGCAATTGAGGGTACACTTTCTTTGAATTTTAACTTTCACGTCCCTACCCTAGAATATTTAATATGTTGCTAGCCTGAAGGGGTAAATAGGCCCCCTATACACGTACAGTTCTGCCCATTTCAGTTCGGTCTGTAAGCTCCCCGCCCCAACTGTATATTTCGGACTGTCAGGTTATCTTCAGTTCATCTTACAGTCAGGTCGAGTGAAGGTGTTTACAAGTTTTTCTTGGGGAAAATGTCCTCATTGCATATAAAAGTGTACGAGTCTGGGCGGGGCCTAACACGCAAATGACGCTGTTGTGCTCGTCTGTACTGTCTGAATACTTAGCTCAGGTCTCGGGTAGTATTCCCGGCTTGACTGAAAATGTTATCATTGGTCAAATTATGGCTTTCACGCTTCGCAATTATTAATTAATAGGCGTGAAAATGGGTGTTTTGTCTGTACTTGTGTTAAGTTAGTTTGTAAGACATATACTGATGTAATCAGTCAGATTAGAAAGTTCACGTTAAATACCCTTAGTGAAGAAATAAATACTAGTAGAGAATTTAGTGATTTCTGGTCTTACTGCCGTACGTACTCCCCAGTGAGTTCCACCCTATTGCCGTACGTGTCTCCAGTGAGTTCCACCCTATTGCCGTACGTATTCCCCAGTGAGTTCCACCCTATTGCCGTACGTGTCTCCAGTGAGTTCCACCCTATTGCCGTACGTATTCCCCAGTGAGTTTCACCCTATTGCCGTACGTATCTCCAGTGAGTTCCACCCTATTGCCGTACGTATTCCCCAGTGAGTTCCACCCTATTGCCGTACGTATTCCCCAGTGAGTTCCACCCTATTGCCGTACGTATTCCCCAGTGAGTTCCACCCTATTGCCGTACGTATTCCCCAGTGAGTTCCACCCTATTGCCGTACGTATTCCCCAGTGAGTTCCACCCTATTGCCGTACGTATTCCCCAGTGAGTTCCACCCTATTGCCGTACGTATTCCCCAGTGAGTTCCACCCTATTGCCGTACGTATTCCCCAGTGAGTTCCACCCTATTGCCGTACGTATTCCCCAGTGAGTTCCACCCTATTGCCGTACGTATTCCCCAGTGAGTTCCACCCTATTGCCGTACGTATTCCCCAGTGAGTTCCACCCTATTGCCGTACGTATTCCCCAGTGAGTTCCACCCTATTGCCGTACGTATTCCCCAGTGAGTTCCACCCTATTGCCGTACGTATTCCCCAGTGAGTTCCACCCTATTGCCGTACGTATTCCCCAGTGAGTTCCACCCTATTGCCGTACGTATTCCCCAGTGAGTTCCACCCTATTGCCGTACGTATTCCCCAGTGAGTTCCACCCTATTGCCGTACGTATTCCCCAGTGAGTTCCACCCTATTGCCGTACGTATTCCCCAGTGAGTTCCACCCTATTGCCGTACGTATTCCCCAGTGAGTTCCACCCTATTGCCGTACGTATTCCCCAGTGAGTTCCACCCTATTGCCGTACGTATTCCCCAGTGAGTTCCACCCTATTGCCGTACGTACTCCCCAGTAAGTTCCACCCTATTACCGTACGTATTCCCCAGTGAGTTCCACCCTATTGCCGTACGTATTCCCCAGTGAGTTCCACCCTATTGCCGTACGTACTCCCCAGTGGTTCCTGAGCTGTGATAGCCAAGTGGCACAGCGCACACCTTTCTAAGAGAAAGTGGCAGTGCAGACACAACTGATCTACGGGAGTTGGTGCTCTTTGATTGGAAAGTTCACAGATGGCAGCATAATTAATGGTGTTACAGTATTTCGTGTACGTATTCAGGCTTATTGTTGGAGTTGGTATTTCCCAAACCCTTTGTACAGGCCCGGTCCCAAAAAATGGCCCGTTTCCAGGGAGACTTGAAATGTCCGTGACTATCGCGGTCTCTGCTATATTATTTAGTCCCTCCAGTTTTTTTTGTTTTCCCCACTACGTCTTACTACCCACTCGTATTTACATATTTTAACTATAATAATGGGTTAATGACGAGTAGGATAGGACCAAGATACAATTTCCCAGCATTTTCATGGAGGGAAGGTGAAAAGGGTTTTAGTAAAAACTACATTCAGTAAACCCATCCAGGATTCAAATCCAGAACCCCCGTAAGCAGCAAGCCAGACTATAAGAGCTTGATGTTTAGTCCACAGGCGCACCGATGCGGGCAGGCACGGATCGAGGTGATAGTCAAAGGGTCAGCTGACCTGACCCCCTTGCTAAAGTTAGAAAATTAATATAAAACTCAAAATGAGAGTTCAAATTTTAGAAAGAAAATACATTACAGATAGGTTATACACTTTTTTTTTATCTGTCTACGCGCAGACACCTCTTAAGCCGGGTCCACACGTGCGCTATTCGTCCATGTTTATTCAAGCTTTGATATGACTCACGCAAGTGTGGAAAAACTATTCGTTTTCATGTACTAATATTTGCCGTGCAAAGCGAGTAACGAACATTGTTCCTCATAGAGACGGTGGACTACCACACGTCTGAGACTAATAATCGCCTGAGAGCAGTTCATCCACGAATATAGAATATAGAATATAGAGTATAGAATATAGAATACAGAATATAGAGTATGTGTGGACAGCAGGAGCAACGGAACTGTGGGGAACTACGACCCCCTGGAAATAATATACCCCTCCCTGGAATAAATTACCCCACCCCCTAGATATACTCAAATCCTCTGATATTATCGAATATGAAGCTGAAAGATGACCTTAAATGACTTCTAGATGCATTCTATTGCCAAAAATTTGCTGGAGAAGACTGTAGAATATGACGTCATTCTACCGTCACCATGCGCTCTTGAACTCTGGGCTCGCCTTGTGTGGCGCTAGAGGGCTGGGCCCCTAATTTTTAAACCTGCGAAAAATACTCGCTCGCAAGCTAACTCGCAAATCGAAGGCTGTACCATAACAGAGCTAATTTAGAAAGGTTTCTATTGTCTTGCGAGTCGGTGTAGCGTTGTTTCGCTTGCGACTGAGTTCTCAATCCGACAACACTGTAAAACCATGACGTACCAAAGGGGTGAGGCGATGAAATGCTACTACGCACCATTGTACAAGATACGTAACTGACTAGAGACTATTATTGTATTGAGTACATCATGTAAAATGATTTGTTTCGATTTATTAGGAAACCATCTTCCAGTTGTGTTCATCTAAGCTTGTTGTCTCAAAATTTTCTCAGGTTATATTTGTAGAAGTTAAACCATCCATCCAGCGTAATTGTCTGAAACACAGATGATAACGACATCGGTCCCACCCCGATATTAATATTTTAGATTTTTGTCTGAATTTAAATCACTTTTTAATTATTAAAATTCAGTTATAAGCTATTTTAATTTCGCTACTATTTTTAAAACATAAATATGCCCTAAGGGTTGTTATTATACGAATAATAATTAGTTTACTTAGCCTTATATTTAAATGTGTACATTTTTATGACATAGAGCCCATACAAAATTTCAAAATTAATGTACCGTTTTTAATTTACTACCTTGTTAAATTATTTTTAAAGAAGAATAGTATTGTAGTCTACTTAAGCTCAAATACCTTGTATACTTATATATTTAAAACAAATTATATGCTTACTAATATAATAATTTAAAATTAAAGTTTAAAGTCTGATAAATTAAAAAATAATGGAGATGACAGGATTTGAATACGTGAACTCTAGGTTATGAGAACATCACCCAAACGACTCAGTCAAAGTGACAGTTAAATAAATTTGAAAAAATTAAAATATATAATTATATTTTCCCCCAAACAAATAATTTTGTTGTTGAAGGATTGAATGAAGTGTACAAAGTAATCATATTATTTCTTCTTCTGTAAACCTATTTTATACACTGGTAGGTTTATTTCAACAAAATCACTCTCAGAAAACTGCAACCGAAGAGGGGGATGGCATCAATTTTGTTATTTTATGCTCTACTCGACAGACAAGCCCTGTCTCGCACGGTGTGAGGCTGGCGAGTAGAATCCGCTCGCTATTCGATCGTGTGATGTCAGTTTTCGCAGCGCTGACTTTTCAAAATGAGGGGTTTGCGAGATTGTGTGTGAGATGAGAGAAATACGCTATCGAATCGCTACTCACACGTTTCCAAATTAGGGGCCCAGGTCACGCGGTCTGGCTCTCTGGCTTACTCGCGGGCGGGACCTCAGTTCAACTCCAATCACTTATAATAATAATATTAGCACCGCGTCTTACTACCCGTTCGGGTTATACGCTTTTTAAGTACTAATTACGCTAATGGATTAGGAATTTGGAAGGTTGAATTAGTGGAAGTGAACCCGCATTTGCGTGGAGGGAGAGTGGAAAACCATTTAGGAAAAACCAACCTCAGTTCACCCGACCAAGATTCGAACCTCAATCTCTCCGTCCTCAGCACTCGAGCTCAACACGACTAGCACGTTAGCCAACTACGCCACCGAGGCGGGTCCAATCAATTATAATTGTATTGTGTTAGTCGAACATCATAGTGCTTGTTTGCACACGATGCTAAAGAGCGGTATGGGACATTGTTCTTTATTTATATCAGCTCTGATTATAACATAACCGAAAAATGTAAACTTTAAATGGTTAAAAAGGGTTTTAGCTTTAGCCAAGTAATAAATGTTAAATGATCTGGCAATGGACATTATTCTTTATTTGGATCACCTCTGATTGTAACATAATCGTAACCAGCAGGCTACAAGTGACTAAGTGGCTAAAAGGTTTTCATCAACACCCAGCACGTAAACAACAAGAGACTTTCATGAACATCAAACAAACAAGAAGAAAATTTCAAGACCGCTTTAAATAAACACTAGATTAGAGGCATCTGACTGGCACAAAAAGTCAGGGGAGAAAAACTCTAAATAGCTTCTAGCTGCATGTAATTTTGAAGAATTTTCAGGCGAGGACCACCCCAAATAGCTTAGTTTCTGAAATAATAATTCAATTTTTAAAATCTCGTCTGTGGAAGACCACTTCAAAGATCGTCTTCTAGAGGTATATAATTGTCGTAAAAGATTAAGGCGAGAATCACTCTAAATAGCTTTGAGGGACATCCAAATTTCAAAAATGTCGGGTGAGGAATACTTTAAATGGCTTATAAAATAATCCAATTAAAAAAAATAAAGGCGAAGACTTATCATAGCTTCTATAATGAACCACTTTTCAAAAATGTTGAAGGAAGGCAACTCCAAATGGTTTATAAAAATTATCTGATTTTAAAAAAAATTGGGGGGGGATGACCACGGTTTAAAAACATACATGATATTAAATATAAATAAGAAAAAACTAAACGGCTTTAAACATAAATTTAACATTGTAAGTAACGATGTTCTTTATAGCTAGTACCCCCCCCCCCCC